>VYZW01041740.1:872-16457 GCA_013401315.1 Balaeniceps rex
GACAGGAGGTTATTGTTGAGGTTTTTGGTTTTCAATTTGTCAACAGAAAAAAGCCATTAGCATTTTTGCTTCCCATTCCAAGGCAAAAGGAGTAATGGAAATGTTTTAAGCAATGTGACTGAATTTCATTTTCCAGTTTACCAAAAAGCCATCACTGAGGTTATGGTCTTCTTCAAAACAAACTCTTTTACTGTTATTTTGTAACACTTCCAGTGAAACTGTAAACCACAAATAAGTCCTATGTCTTATGTAGATTTAATTGGTGAATGAAAACAGGCTGTACAGCTTGTTACATTAAGTTATTTCCTGAATCAATATTCCCTCGTGTAATTGGACATTTGTATGCTTGACATTTTTAAGGCTGAGTTTTCATACAAGTCTACATGTTCTTTGGCATCTGAGTGGGAGGTGAGGTTTCACAAGGGACCCAGAATACACTTACTGAAATAAACTGTGTAAAGCATTGAAATAACAGGTTTTGTTTGAGGGTAGTGAGGCAATTTTAACAATAGAGTTAACAAAGGAAGTACATATGGTTTGCTAGCTCAGAACCTTATTGATAATAACAAATAATATATTATTTTACTGCTTTGTGCTTGTATAAAAATAGGGAGATGTGTCTAGTCTCTCAGAGAGACTGGGCTTGAGATGTTAAGAAAACCACCTCAACAGGAACAAAATATAGGAAATTAATATTAGATGTTAAAGTTTTGGGGAAAATAACACTTTTTAAAAATATTTGCAGAAAGATGTATCAAGTTTTGAAGTATACATAGCTCAAGGATAGGGCAACGACTGAGAACAAACCTTGTGTTATATAAGCAAGCNATTTAAAAGTATACTGTAAGTTGCTGATAAATGCAAGTAAGGTGAAATAGGACTGTTTAGGAATTGGTACAAAAATACAAAGATTATAATCTAGCATGCTTAGGCAATAGTCAAATCAAACAAACTCCATCAAAGTTCCAAATGCATATACTAAGAGGAAAAGAATTTTCTCCATAGTGGTTTAATAGGGTATTTTTACCATTAAAAATTTTTTAAAATCTTATTTTTTTAATAAATATGTAATTTATTTCATCCTTATTCTTAAAACTTCAGTTTTAAGGTTTTTAAAAACCTTTTTCAAGAAGGTTGAAGCAAAGGAAATACTTTTGAATAACAGTTTTACTCTTAGAATACATGAATACTTAGTTTTATTGCTAAAGAGTAAGGTATGACATTTAAAATTATCTTAACATATTTACAAATTTTCACAAGTTGTAAACACCTGCATTTATTTTTCTGATAGATGATATTTTCAGTATTTTTGCAGTTGTTTTAGTGGTGCACTGTTAGTTTTCAGTAAAAAAACATGGCATAATGAAGCCAAGTGAAAAACTTTCCATACATGTACACATGTTCTCTCTACCTCTTAATTCTCTTCCACTCTCTTCTCTAGATAAAATTTTTGCCACCATACAGCTGAATTTTCAGTATTGGGAAATCAAACCTGTTTGATACCTGAGAGCTGTACACAATGTAATTAAAGCCATTAATGACTGGCATCTTTTGAAAAGGCGTGCAGCTGGAAATGACAATGTGGTCATGGAAGAACATCTAATTTAATTTCATGATTGTTCAAACAGTCGTATACATCTCTTATAAAGATCTGTTTGTTTCTTTCTCATCCTTCCCCTTTTAGGGTTTGTGGGACAGGAGGTTATTGTTGAGGTTTTTGGTTTTCAATTTGTCAACAGAAAAAAGCCATTAGCATTTTTGCTTCCCATTCCAAGGCAAAAGGAGTAATGGAAATGTTTTAAGCAATGTGACTGAATTTCATTTTCCAGTTTACCAAAAAGCCATCACTGAGGTTATGGTCTTCTTCAAAACAAACTCTTTTACTGTTATTTTGTAACACTTCCAGTGAAACTGTAAACCACAAATAAGTCCTATGTCTTATGTAGATTTACTTGGTGAATGAAAACAGGCTGTACAGCTTGTTACATTAAGTTATTTCCTGAATCAATATTCCCTCGTGTAATTGGACATTTGTATGCTTGACATTTTTAAGGCTGAGTTTTCATACAAGTCTACATGTTCTTTGGCATCTGAGTGGGAGGTGAGGTTTCACAAGGGACCCAGAATACACTTACTGAAATAAACTGTGTAAAGCATTGAAATAACAGGTTTTGTTTGAGGGTAGTGAGGCAATTTTAACAATAGAGTTAACAAAGGAAGTACATATGGTTTGCTAGCTCAGAACCTTATTGATAATAACAAATAATATATTATTTTACTGCTTTGTGCTTGTATAAAAATAGGGAGATGTGTCTAGTCTCTCAGAGAGACTGGGCTTGAGATGTTAAGAAAACCACCTCAACAGGAACAAAATATAGGAAATTAATATTAGATGTTAAAGTTTTGGGGAAAATAACACTTTTTAAAAATATTTGCAGAAAGATGTATCAAGTTTTGAAGTATACATAGCTCAAGGATAGGGCAACGACTGAGAACAAACCTTGTGTTATATAAGCAAGCGTGCAATTAATACAGTTCACTCCTGCTTTGCAATAAGGTTAAAAGTATTTTGAGTTACATTTCTAGTGGAAGGTACCATGACCTGATGTGAACAATAATTTGGAAGAACTCGTCACTGTGATCATTCAGTATCAATGTAAACAGACTTTCTATTCACAAATTATTTATAAACAGTTTAATGATTTCAGAACTGTCAGCCTAAGGGGAGGCTGGGAGGGAGGAGGTGATGAACTGTCATTTGGCTATTCAGTGTTGGCTGTTGGCACATCATCATGTACTGTCAGTCACCTAAATCTCATGTCATTGTTCTGCTTACTAATTTATTGAGAAAAAAAGTTTTGCAACTAAAGCATGATGAAAACTCCTATTGCCATAGGGACAGTGTGTTTCATGTGGTAGTATGGATATTTTTACTTAACAGCAGGCTTTTTTGTTAAAACATTTATGCAAGCAGTAATCCATTCACTCAAATGCTTTCAAATAGCAAGAAATAAAGGTCATAAATAAATCAAACTGTCATGTGTTTTTCAAAGAAGTTTTATTTTTCAGTGTTCTGCTCTACTTAAGGGTTACTAATCCAAGTTCTGTAATTGATTTGTCCTGTGTCATTGATAAATTGTTTATCACTCAAATTTCAGAAGCACTGTGCAAACTAAGCTTCTATTGACTTGGGAAGCTGTGTACACCCAACTTCTCCGAGCCTCCCCCACACCCTAACTGTATCTGTAAAATGAAGGTAATAATTCCTAATTTTCCTACAGGCTGCCATAATGAATAACCTATTAATATTATATGCAGATATGAGAATGTGTAAGTCTGCCTAGGCACCAGATTTTGCCAAGGGAAGGAAAAAAAATCTCCCATCTAGTATCTCTTTAAATGCACCTTCTTGGTTCAGTAGACAGGACACTATACAAAGTACTTCAGAGATACAGCAGAGTAACTGAGGTACAGAAGTTTGGTTTTGATATACTGAAAGTGTTCCAAATAGTGATATTAATGGTTTCGCTTGTCCCTTTTACTCCCTATGCACACTGTCAAAAGCTGAAGATCATTGTCTTTCTATGAGAGAGAATGGGATAAAGCTGTGCCAAATACAGCTTCTATATAAAACATTTCCGTGGTCTTTACTGTATCTCTGGCTTCTAGTCCATGCTGTGCTTGCAGAAGGGTTGCTCAGACTATCTGACATGCAGATGAATCATGTATCAAGTGTGATAAAGGCTCTGAACACAACACTGAACTTTAACAAACTTGTTTTATTTGCTTAAATTTTAACTTGTGTTTCAATTTTCTTAGGAAACTGTTTGGACTGTAGTATTTTGTCTTCTCAAGTATACTTGGCATTTTTCTCTATTTGCCTAATTCATTGCTCAAATCATTCTTCAATCACTGGTCAGAACTAGCACTGCCTATAGTAACACCCATCCCTCCAAAGATGAATGGATTACAATTCAATAGTATGCATTCTTTCAGTGATGTAGCATGGTGATATTAAGCAATTATTGCACTTCCTGCTTCTGCTCTGTGTTTGTTTGTTTGTTTGTTTGGGTTTTTTTAAAACTGTAGTGGATATTAAGTGACCACAGAAAATTGAGTCACACGAATGGTGCTGAAGATCTCTGGGAGGAGCTTGTGCTTGTGTTGTTTTGGTAGAGCTAAATCACAAAACAAAGAAGCACATGTAGCTAAATTCCCACTGTCTTAATTTCATACTGGACATAGACTGCCATACAGAATTTGTTCATATGAACAGGCATATTGAGTTGTTGATAGATCCTTGAATAAAACAGACTTAAAAATTTTGGCTGTTTACAGACATCCCAACTACTTTCTGTAGGGAAGAATAGACTTGTTATGGAGCTAGGTAACTACATAACTTCTGAATTTCAGTTCCCGTTTTGTAAGTCAGCAAAATAATACTTCTTGAAGCTGTTGTATGAAAAAGTTACCTGATATCTTTGCTTACTTAAATGAAGATGATATGTAAGTAAGTCTGAGCCTGTATGTTTCCTTGGTCTGATTTTGATGAGACAAGCAGTTCTGACAAGTTCTGGCATGAGCTGGAGAACAAGGAGCTCCCAGAGTGGTCCAGTCCCCTGCTCTCTTGGCTGCTTTTGGGGTTTATTCCCTCTAGAGAACCATGGGATATGACTGTAGACATTGCTGCTGCTGCTGCTGTACTCTTTTAGGGCAGTGATCACTTGACATCATCTGAGAATGGACCTTGTGACCATGTCTTCCTAACATTTTCCTACTGAAAATCAATCAACTGTTTTCTGACTTTCACACTGTAAACTCTGTTACAGGTAGAATGATGGATGACTTCTCGTTATACAGACAATTAAATATTTTACCCTGAGGCAAATCTTCACGTTGACATTCTTAGTACAATTCAAGGTGTTTTCGTGACCTTTAAAGCGCTGGATAGACCACAACCCTGTTACTGCAGCTGAGATAAGCTCGAAGAAAACTCATGTCTGTGTCTCAGTTTGAGTGTGCCATTCAGAGGACTGCCTCTGGAATCTGCCTCCTTTGGCAGTTTATCAGAACTCAAGTCTAGTGACCTTCAGATTAAAAAAAAAAAAAACCAAATGCTAAACATTAAAAAGAAAGCAAATCATACCTACTTTTTCTTCTGATCTTTTTAGCTCAACTCTTGACTGCCATAGCAAAGGCCAGAGCTGATATTAATATAAATACAAAGGGCCTCCTCCCTTCAGATTATTTCTTTTGCATGTGTTTTCAAAACTGAACTTTTTTCACAGAATAAGGTACCACAAAATATTTTAGTTTCTCTATACAAGATAATGTTAATTAATTTGTTTTCTCTGTAGCTTTGTATTTTTCCAGTGGCTGAATATGTTTATTCTCCTGTTTTCCCAGTACCAGAGTAGCACATATATTTTAATATATTGTATTATTAGTGCCATGCAGAATGTCTGTCTTAAATAGTACTAGAGAAGACATTGTTCTTGCTTTCTCAGGGAATTAGACTAGTGAATGCTACACATCAATAATTAATGAATGACCAAGTTACTTCATTGCTTCTGGGAATTTTGACAATTTCATTTATATTTTTCAATCCAAGTTTATCATATTTATTGCTAGAGTTTCAGTGGTCAAAAAAGTTTAAACATCAGAGAAAAGAAACATGAGACCATCACAACAAATCTTATAGTAAATATTCTAACATATGCACTTTTGAAGACATACATCAAGAGCAGATAATACCATGTAAGTCTTAGGACCCAAAGGAGCTCTAATTCAAACTGTTAAACTGTCAACTGCTTTGTGGCCCTCAGTTTGTATGCATGAAATGTTTTAAGGCTATTGGAAAAGGTCAGAGTCCTTTAAAAAAAAAAACAAACAAACAGCAGATTTACCTCCCTCTTAGAAAAGTAGAAGGATGATAAAGGAGGGTTTCTTCTGTCCTTGGGGCTTTGGAAAAACTCTAAGGATACAGCACATTTATAGCAATAAGATCCCAAAGTTTTTATACAGTCAAATCACCTCAAAAGCTACTTCAGCTTCCTCTGAGTCAGTGGAAAACCTTCTAGTGATTTCAAGAGAATTGGATGAGCTTTTAAATGCAGTTATCCAGCTGCACAATTAACAGCCAGAAAAGCACATTCTATAAATTATTTCACTATTTAGGGATACATTTAGCATGTCCTAGCAATATCAATTAACTGGGAGAAGAATGACTCATCCAAGCCTTCTCCAAATCCATTAAGTCAATATCTGACTCACTTTTTGTGGTATGAAAAATGGTCTGTTCACTAAATTCACTCTGGATTTTTATCAGATCATCCAACCTGTATTAAACTGAATTGCAGTTGAGGCAAAAAATTGTGACCAGAAAGTGCCAAGTTGCAGTAGAAAAACAACGGGTTAATCTGTTATACTGCTAGGTTTTGCCGTTTGGTTGAAGACACCTTGGCCCTAAGTGGTGTGGGAGCTTTAGGAGGATCCCTAAGGCCCGGGTCATGCAGCACTGCCTGGATGGCACCACTGCTGGAGAAGTAGGATGCTTGTCCTCACAGCCAGGCCCCTCAGCCCCTCTCTGACAGGCAGAGTGGATTCCTTGTGGTGACAGGCTCATGGGCTGTTTCCAGATTCCTAGCAGCAACATCCCGATGCTCCCTTTGAGGAAAATTTTTTTGTAGCCATAAAAGCTGGGAGACATCCAGATGTCTTTTTTTTGCTGTTTAGATGGATGAAGGACAGCTTGTTGTCTTATGTCAAGGGGCTTCTGTGGATGAGTTTAAGAAAGCAAGTGGTCAGGGAGAATGAACTCCCTGCAGCAAGGCTTCTGGAGAGGGAACAGTAGTGGAGCACACACTGGAGGCAAGTTTTTAACACATGGGTTAGGAAATAACTTTTAACACTGGTCCAACCAAGGCAGTTGCTTAAAACCTGAAATGCTTTCAGTATAATCCTTATCCTCACAGTTTCACACTATGTTTAGAGAATGTGACCGTGGGTTGAATATATTTAACATTTTCAAATTACTGAGTGCACAAACAACATAATATTGATGTCAAAACATGCAGAGGCACCATTTTGTTGGTCAGCTGAAAGATGATCATTAAAGAGGTAGGTTTACATATCATAATTCACTGAAGTGAATCTATAAGGCAGCACTTTAATAAATCGAATGCACAACCACAGTGAAGTTCAGACCGTACAGTTATTCCAATTAAGTTTTCCTGGGAAACTTACAATTTTTTCCTCAAAGTATGCTGTGGTAATTCCTATGGTATCCCTGTTTAGTTAACTTTCCCTGTGAATCTATAAAGACGCTTATGCCTAAAATCATTCACTAAGGACCATGATAATGTTCAGATAGGAGTCCTAACCATTTTTTTACTTCATCACAAACTCTTTGTAATTCTAACTTATTTCAAAAAACAACATTTCTTCTTTGGTCCAAGTACAGATTTCATGTCACACAGGAAAATAGTATCATAAATGCTCTTATTTTAATTTGTAGTTCTTTCTGCTACAAAACTTTCCTACACTTTTATAATTTTCCTTTCACTCTGTAGAAACTTTATCTTTTGTGATCATTTAGGTCTAGTATTCCGGTTCAGCCACCATCTTTTCACAGACTTTTTAGAGAACTCTTTCTTTCCTATATGTGGCAGAAAAAAAATACACTTCATTCTCTACATTTGTGATCGTATGTGATCTTATTGAAGAATGCTTTTATTTTTCTGATTTGGTAGAGCAAGCCCACAGTTTTGGCAAAGACTACTTGGCCACATTTTCAGAGGCTGCTTTTACTGGGCAATGGAGTGTCTGTTTACTTGGCTCCCTGGACTACTTACATCGCTACTTATATCACTTATATTTCCCTTACACCAATAAGGGAAACGACAGAGCAACTTAGAAGAACAATGGTCTGAATAGTCAGAAAAGGCCATGGGCTGCTTTCCGCTTTGTTCTGTTTTGATTTACTTTTGGAAATAAATAATATCTTAAGAAAGGGACATATCTGGATTATAGGAAATAGGGGAAGTAAGAACTCCAAAGGGACCCTTCCTGCTGCTGCACCCCTTTCTTTCCTAGATATGAAACAGAAGTTCATCCAGCCTCTTCAAGAAAATCTTCAATGATATAGAGATTCTACACTCTATCTGGGCAAAAATTCAATGTTTTATCATCTAATCTTTACAAAAATGTTTCTGATGTCTAGCTTAAGTCTTCTTTGCTGTAATTTCTTTATTATAGACATGAAGAACCAACTATTCCCTTCCTTATGGAAGCAACCTTTGCATATCTGAAAACAGATATAATGTTTCCTCTCTTTTTTTCTCCTGTTAGCTAAACAACCCCATTTCAGTCATTACTTGTAAATAGTATCCTTACTGGTTTCCTCTGAATTAATTCTAACAAATTCTTGGCCTTTGGAGTCCAAAATCCTACCACATTTTCTTCTACTTCATGCTCTGAGATCCTACCAATGCAAAATAAAGTAGTATTAATACAAGTTTACACAGCTGACAGCCTGTGCTCTTTTTATTGTCCCCAGTTTGCCTTTTCCCAAGCAGACGGAAATTGTTGATGATCAATTGCAACCACAGTTCCTTAGCTTCCCTCCTAGAAAGCTAGTAGCTGCCATCTTGCACTCAAGTACCATATTCTTTCAGTTGGACACTGCAACTTATTTTTTTCATACTTCCATTATTTTTTTTCTTGTCTTTACAGACTACTTCTTCAGTTTCCAAGATCATCTTGAATTCTAATCCCAATCCCCAAAAGCTTGCAATCCCTGTGATGGCATGTGCTCTGAGGGCCATCAAAAGAACTGGTAACTTGAGATCAAGTTCATTCCATCTTGGTATGGAAAGCAACACTCTCTCAAACTGTCGCAGAATGCCCTCAAATTGAGGCCACAGTTTGTATAATATGAGGATGAGGAAATTCATTCTTTGCCTTTGAGCAGAGCAATTTGCAGCCTGTCTGTCTAGCAGGAGCAGCATCATTATTCTCAGTCTGACCATTAGCTGATCTATAATAACGTGTAGTTCTGTATGCAGTTCATTTCCATCAGAAGCAGAACAGGTATGTGTGAAGCATTAGATATTTTTATGTGTGTTAATATATTTATACACAGGTACCTATATGTGTTAATACACAGAATGGTCTCCTGCCATGCATCAGATGCTCCCAATTCTCTTCAGCTCATTAAACTCCACAGAAGCCTGCAGCGTAGCATTTTCCTGGGAGCCAGAATGAAGGTGGCACACGTCTCGGTCTGGCTACCACTTTATTGTTTGGCAAGCAGAGAAATATGAATGTAAGCCAGAAATTGGTCTTCTAACATTTCTGTGAAAATAATCTCCAACGGCTTTGAAACAGATTCTGTTTGTAAACAGAACTTGCTACTGTTTGGATGCAGATTACTTCTAGTCCATCCGCTATCCCCCTTTTTTTCCCATGTTGTATTTCATTGCTAAAGAACTGTGAGCATTGAAACTCACAGCCTACTTAAGCAACATTTAAATGCCAGCCTTTCTGTATGTGCTATATTTTTGCTTTTATAATACAAACTATGAACACAGAAAATTCAGTACTGTATCAGATATCTTGGCCTTCAGGTTTATCAAAAAGTCAGTGAATAATGCCTCAAAACAAAACTAAATAATACTATTTCACTTCTTTTAACATACACATTCTATATTCACTAAAAAGATCACACTAGCTCCTGAATTATGAATATAAGTCACATTATAATCATTCTAATGTGTTACTTGCCTTGCCAGGATTAAAGTACTGGCACATTCCCATTCTGAATCAGTTTCAGAATTAGAAGAAAACTTTAAGGCTTAAATTGGGAACAGTCTCATAATTTGATTTTTTTAAAAACAAAAATCTAAATCTAAAATGTTTCCACTTAAGAAAATATAGGGTAAAAAAAAAAATCGTTTTTCTTTAATCGCCCTTGCAATTAACCACACCAAAGCGGTGCTTTCAAGATTTCTGGAAACTAATCTAATACTTTTTTGTCATTGTTTTTAATACATTGTAATTATTAAAGATAAGGATGTGAAAACTGCTTGAAAAAATGTCTCCAGCAAAGACGTTTTAATCCAGCTGGAAGAGAAATCTGGTGCTATGCTTAGAGAATGAAACTTAAGTGTCTTGAAAGAAAGTAGAGTTGGATTTCTCTGATTAATGTTTGTTCTGCCCCCTTGTGGTTATGGACTCCAGTAGGGCATAGGTATGATTGTCTATTTTTTAAATATTTGCAACTATTTAAAAAATAAACTTTATTGTATAGTTCAAGTGATACACTTTTCCCAGAATCTGTATAGACCAAGAACACAAGGAAGAAAGTTCTGATAGATATGAGTCTTCACATATGAACAGTGGATAGATGAATGGTTTTAATTCAAAGTAGTTTTCCAAAAGGATATGTTTTCAGGTTATGAAAGGAAGCTCATAAACTTTAAGTATAAGCAGTAAATTATTCAGAATCTAATACTAATGGAAGTAAGATAGAAATAAAGAACAATTTCAACTTTAAGCACAGCTTTTCCACTGTGGTTTTACTGATACAACTCAGTAGCCAGGGTTGCTTTTCTTTCCCACAAGAAAAAAAAATCACCTTTGCAGTTTAGAATAGAATAGAATCATTAAGGTTGGAAAAGACCTCTAAGATCATCTAGTCCAACTGTCCACCCAACACCACCATGCCTACTAATTCACCCAAATTAATTCACCCAAAGCCAAAATTCATAATGTAATTCTATTATGTTTGTAAGAGTGCACATCTATCTGCCAAATTTTTATTTATATGGATAAATTCTGGAAATATTTCACATAGTTTTTGACAGGTCCTAGAGTTAGTTTGTCACATTAATTCTTAGACAGCAGGTTAGATTTTTAAATTGAGAGATAATGTAGTAGACAAAGTCAGTGACTCTCCAGTCAACGATGACTTATTGTCATTTAAAGATTAAGAATTAGCTGTTCTTAAAGAGAAATTTTCTTAGCCTTTTCCTATTTCTGCTAAACAGAGATGATAAGGTAATATTACTACTTAATTTGCCTTCAAACATTCACTAGAAAATATATTAAAATACTTTATTTTTATAGGGTAATCATTTTTCATTTCCTGTTTACAGAACCAATCATTAAATGGTATTCTTTAAACTTTTATTTGCAGTAATAAAGTAAATATTTTTATTAGTCTTCACTGTTTCCAAAAACTCTGCCCCACTGCCCCCAAAAATCATATTTTGTTTCAATACAGCTTAAAAATAGCTAAATTTTTTTTTGTTTGTTTTATTTTTCTTTTCTTTTTTTTCTTTAATGGGGTTGTAAGTTCTAGTTAACTATATAAAAAGAATTTCAGTACATACAGAAAGTTAAACCAAGTGTCTCTCATCCATACACACACATGCACAGGGCATATAATATTAACTATGTATAAGCAAATTTTTTGTATGAGACAAAAATTTCTGTATCATTTTTAATCCAAATCAGGTCCTGATCTGTACAACCATAAAAGTCACTGTTGCAACTGAACTATACAACAGCATTGGTTGCATACGTATCAAACCATAGTCTGTTACCTGACTAAGCCGAAACACCATCACTGAGTCAGTCCAAGCCATTACGTTTTCAGCTTACCTGCCAAGACAAACGTGGCCTCCAGGATCAAACTCTTTGTCTCTGGTGTCCCCTTCAACCCAAGTTATGAACCTATTGGCTTAATACAGTCACAGCTGTCTGGAGGAAAAGAGTTTCACAAATATTCAAATGTGTAAAAAGTAGGCAGCCTGACCAAAGGAGAGATTTCTTTTGGTGTCATAATTGTTAGAAAAGTTACAACATGATCTAGCATGTCAGAGAGTCGAAGTCTTGTTCAGTATGGATTAAGAAGTGAGATGCTGAGCTTTAATCACAGAATACTCCTGTGACCCTGTATAGAGAATAGACCTGTTCAAGGTCCCTATTCCAGAAATGCTTGCCCGTGGTGACTGCACCTGTGAAAAGACTGATTTTCAAAAAGTACCACTGTAATGGCCCTTGGAGGTGTCTTATGACATTGTGAGGCACCAAGGCTTTGGGAAGACTTGGAAATGTGTCTCTGTATCTTCTACTAATGATTTTTAATACACTGTCTAATGTTAGTTAACTTTCATAAAAATAGGTAGCAGGCCAGCAGAGTAAATATAACTTGAAAAGTCACAAGTTCACCGTTAATAGCTTTTATTAGCCCAAATGCTAACAAGATATTTTGCATAACATCAAAAGAAGTCTGCTACTAATGCAACAAACCATCATATTGGCACCAAAAAGTACTCTGTGGGATATTATAAAGTACACGCAGAAACAACAGAAAATGTTAGTCTATCCCAGTTAAATAGTTAATCATTTAGGAAATGTGAATCTGTTGGAAATGAGACCTCAACAGTTCTTTATGTCATGTAGACTGTAATTTCATATCCATCATCTGCACCTCAGAAGGTTCATTCCTGTTAATATAGGGTTCCTTGGAATAACTCTACAGGTAAATCACACTGCTGGGTGACTTGCAAAGAATCTGAAGTAGGGAGATTAGGGACTTTTGGAAAGAAGTTGGGTCTAGAGAAATTTGTGTAACACAAATGTATTTATGTGATGGATGCACTTGACACCTTGACCAGACTGGCCGTTGTTTGGTGCAGGCTCTGGAAGAGGTAAAGGCCTGAGCCTTAGCTGAGCTATGAACTCCTCTAGTTTCAATCTGTTCTCTGAAAAACCCACAAAGGAGCAGAGTTACACAGTGAGCACCAATGCATATGAGCTTGGAACACCAATCTTGCGATGAACACATAAATAGCAGGTGGCTTTTCCAAGACTCATTTATCAAGGAACAAAGTAAGTTGTGGCTACAAGGAGTCTCCTGCATACGTTTTCCATTGCATGTAATTTGACTACAAGCCAGCCACTTCATCCTATAAATATGACAGCCTAAGTGAGCCTTCTTTGAGCAGTCCCTGCTAGGCAGCATGGCTGCATGGTGGTGATCACCCCTTGAGCTGGGACACCTCTCAAGGTTGTTCCTCGAGGCAGAGGGACTTTTGACCAATGACAGATCTTTGGTAAGCGACCGATATCATGCACAATCTTGTAGTATGGTAACTTTGATTTTGTCTTGGTAACTTTGATCGCATGCTGAATTGATGCTAACAAAACATTACATAAACTTTGCATGTACAATCCTTCAGACATAAACCGTTGACCAAGTCTGAGACTAAGATTGGACCTAGCCACATACTAAGATCCATCAGTTTAGAAAGCAAGGGGGTCTGCTCTGAACCTCGTGACTCAACAGGAGGGTTCTCCTTACTCTTTGCATCCCCGGTCTCTCTGTGAATCATTCTAACTCGAGTGTAACTCAATTTTCCTTTGTATGATTCTTCCATGCAGTAATTAATAGAATGAACCTTGCCACCAACTTTGTCAAGTCACACTTTTACAACATCATATTAAAACCACTTTTACTAATACCTTTGTTGGTGATTCCTTAAGCATTCCAAATCACCCATTCATGACAATTTATAAGAATTGCTGCTGAATTTGTGGGGAAAGTAATTTATGGGTTGTACGTGTTACAATATGGTACTTTTTCATCTTTTCCACAGAAAGTGAGTTGAGGTTATGAGGTTTCATAGCCACTGCAACTATTGGGCTGCTGTGAGGCTTGTGAAGCAGCTGTACAGCTTGCTTCGTTTCTAACTACTCATCTGCCACTATAGAGCATAATGGTGCCAGGCTTTTTACAGAGCATGTAGTTATTTGTACAGTTTTGTATTCATCTAATCTAATGAACTCTTCACTGTGAAATTGGTGCCTTCTTGAATATGAAAAGAGTAAATCCCTGGAATCCCTGCCTGCTTTTCAGACTAAACTGAGACCATGTGCCATTAAACATTTGTATTCATGAATATTTAAGTGTATTTGTTCTTGTACTGATTTTGTACAATGCCTTTGGGTGTTCCCTAGCAGGACTCCCTATGTAGACCTAAGCAAGTGAGTGACTTACGAGGGGGCAGGGCTTGAGAAAATGTATTTACATAAGTAAAGGATATAGTCAGTGTGTTATCATTTCATTTCCTTGCTGTGCTTCCATTCTGTGTCAAAATCTTAATATTAAACAAGTACTAGAGTTTTTCCTTTTTTCATGTTCTTGAACAGTCTGATCTACTCATAAAGATTTCTAATGTTCTACACCGCATAGAATACATATTCTTCTTACTGTTTTAAATCCTCTCTTCCCAGGCTATAAGCGTTTTTTGCTTTTTTTTTTCTTGAATCATTCATCTGCTATTCTTATTGTGCATTAACCTTGTAAGATGTTTTAACAGATGTCTGTACAACAGCAAGTACCATAGACTCCCAACTTGCTTGGCTAAAATGGGAGATTGGGGAGCAGCTTCTTCCACTCTAGTATTGAGATACAGTTATGTAGTTAGCTCTGTGTTATGTGTCCCCTTTCATTTGGAATAGCTAGCTTATACTCATCTTCTCATTGTTATATAGGATAACCTGATTACATTCCTATTCTTGAAAAGTTTTGGTGAAACTTACAATGTTATTTATAGGTGTGAGACCACAAGATACTCCAGGGCCTGTATGTTATGTGCATATTTTAAGTGAACTAATTTACTGGCATTTTGCTTCCTTTGGTTAACACAGAGCGTCCATTGACGTGCTGCGTGGATTCAGCAAAACATTTTAACAGATGGTAAAATGGAGGGTTGCTCTCTGGTGTCACTGTATGTGATGAGAGCTTAGCTGTGTCTCTGCAACACATAACAGATGCTCTAGAAACAGCTGGCAAGAAAGAATTAGTGAAACAAAGAAACACTGCAATGCTACATGGCACTTTCTTGATTAGTAGGGGCCATTGGCATGCAGTATCCAGATGCACATCATTCTGAAATCTCTGTCCTCTGCAGCAAAAACTCAGATGGGACTCAAAAGAAGATAGCTTCAGCAGATCCATTGCTTGATAATAGAAGTGATGGAAATTATTTTTAGAAGGCTGAAATGGTGTCACCAGCTACCATATACAAGCTCTCCCCAAGCAGCATACCAGAGAATCTCTGAATTTAACTTTCTGTGCAAAGGTCTTCTGTGCTGTCTTACATATTGGAAAGATAACAGCTTACTTTTTCTTCTTGGGGTGAAAGATAATAGTCTTCACTACTGAAGGAAAACATGGAATTGTTTATATTTACCTCTTGCCTACACTGATATTACTGAGTTTTTTATCTTTTATGTGTTCAAAAGAGACCAAGAGAATTAGACTCAGATTCAAATTCTAAACACTGAGGAAACCTGTTCAACTCTTTTTGCTAGAATAATCTGTTGAGAAACATCACATGACCTTTTCTACAAGGAGTAGAAAATGATTCAGTGCAAGTTACATGAGTTTGAACAGTAATAAGCAAAGACTGTCTTCATTTGCAAATTTCAGATCTTCCTTATCCTTGAAATCTAGCTGTTTCCTAACTAAAGTTTTAACAAGCTGTCCTGGTTTCAGCTGGGTTAGAGTTACTT
>VYZW01041742.1:1754-21115 GCA_013401315.1 Balaeniceps rex
CCTCCTAGTCTAGTACCTTTTTCTTGTGGCTGCAAAAGAAGGAATAGCAGTTTGCATACCTACTGCTTATACAACATGAATAACCTAAATAAAACATACAGGTGCCTTTAAAAGCTCTCTGTGACTACCTGAACTCCAGCAACTATATGTCGATAAAAAATTTCCACACAAACACACCAAATTTTCCATCAAGAAGGAACGTAAAGGCAGGTAGTAATTATACCTTGTCATTGATCCAGTCCAAGACATCTTCACATTCCCGTAAGTATTGCACCAGCTTCTGCGCTTGCAACAATTTGACTCCCTTCTCTCTCATCTTTTCCAACAGTAATTCCCATAGTCGGTGCAGCTCCTGCAGCCGAGTCTAGAACAACAGGATGTTATTACTAAAATCTTGTATCAGAGATTAGATTTGTTCCCTTCCTGACCTCAACAGAAGATTTTTTTTTTTTCCCAAAAAATTGTACATCCTAAACCTTACTTTAGACAAAAGGTGGACAAACCTCATAACAATTTCATCTCTAGTCATTAGTTTTCAAATGATGTAAAGTGATGTAACAACACAAAATTAGAAATTACTGAACTGAGTATTTAAACACTTGTTATTAATTAATGAAGCTATCAAATAGTTATGTTTACATAACCATGAGGTAAACATTTTGAGATAAAATTTGATTTAAATTCTATGCTAGTGTGAAGTCAGACCAAAAATCTGCTGCTGTCCCCTTCAAATGTTCAGTCTTTTACATGGAAATCAACTCCCAATAAGTGAATCTCATCTGCATTTTGGAATTTATTTTTATTTAAGACCACACATTTTGTTTCAAGTCAAACTTGTGCCACTTTACAGTATTTTAACCATTTCTCTTAGCACTAGTCAGTTAATATATTTAGTCAACATTTTTAAGTAACAGAATACTGAAATACTGGGAGCAATTACTAGTTTTAATATTGAGTCTCTCTCTGGCTGCACTCTGCCTTTCAGAACTGTTGGGAGCAACCATAAATTTTACAGACAATTAAAAGAAAAACCGCACTCCCACACAGAAACACAACTTGCAAAACAGGAAAGTATCTGCTCCACCCGTCATCTATAACGCTTTGCTCATCGAGATCTGAAACTTGAAAGTCACGCTAGAGAAGCTTTTGAACACCTAGCATGGGCGGATACCCATTTAATCCATTTAGAAAGTTCAGTTAAGTAGGTTTCAAGGGAGGGAAGAGCTCAGACTATTTCCTCGCTCCGCCCAAAAGGATAGTGCAAACTGTCAACCAAGGAAGAAAGAAGACATTGCAAAAAGAAGTTGCACTGCACAGCCAAAAGTTTCACCTACTCGTATGTGGAACCCAACTTGGGTAGCCGTTACTATTGGGCGCTGTGCAGTCCGGTATGGCGTGAAAGACTGAACCATTAAAAGGCAAATTACCACTCCAAACAGAAGACAACAACTTGTATTGAGCAGCTAAGACACAGTATTATTTAAGATCACCCAACTGCAAAACGTTTGTTTTTTTATTTTTTTCTATTTGTGGCAAAGATTATACAATCACAATGAGATTTCTAAAATAATCATTACCTTAGGATTTTTTTATTATATAATGTATAAAAAAATTTTCTGCTTTTCTTAATCACCATCTTAGTTACAATGAAATGATGAATGTATCAGTTAAGTTGATAATCACTACAAAAATATCACCAGAGTTCTCCTTTTGAAAAGTTGTAACAGCTCACATCCAAATCTTATAAAGGAAAAAGCTTTATACACTTTAAGGAGACTTCTTTGCATTAAAGAAAAATGCAGCCGTAACCGACACTGAAACAACTGAGGCCTAGAAACAGCAGATTTAGCAAAATGAGTCCTAGAGAAAAAGTCAGCATGCAGAACAAAAATAAGCGTTCACTGGTGGGGTATGCGCATGTACATGTGTGCACACATGTGTGGGAATAAGAGAGAAAACACTAACATAACCAGAGAAAAGTGAGAATACATAGGAGAAGGAGTAAAAGATAACCCTCAAGTCAAGTCATTGCTTAAAATCTACAGTTTGCTCAGACTTTTTAAAACATTGATAAGCACTCCAATAATGTCAAATGTAAACCTCACTAGTGCAGCAGCAACAATTTTAAAAATACATTTGTCACTGCATTAGACAGCTTGGGAGATTTAGAGAGAAAGAAAAAAACAACAGTAGATCTCAGAAAAGGATTTGAAGGCTTACTGCTTGCTGTTGAGGAAGCAGCCATCCTAAGAGATGCTCACTGCTAGACAAACAGAGCAGACAGAGCACTGTACTTGGAGCTCACAGAAAAAGCTGCAGAACGCAAATTCAAAGAGACTCAAATGTATGGCCAGTACAACTTAACCAGAAAGTAAAGATCACTAGAGACCTGATCTGAGCCAGAGCACATAGAAATTAGATGTCTGAAGTTTACTGGTATGGTTGCTTGTGTTATAATTATTATTGCAGAAAATTAAAATGCTATATATAAGCAAAAAAATGAGTGGTCAACATCCCTGACACCAGGCCTTGTGAATTTGCTGCTTCTTGATATTTTGCCATTTTGGGAAGAACCACAAGTATAATTAATCATTTGCCTTGTGACTTTCAACACATCTTTGAAATACTGATGATTTTCCAGCCCAAGTTCCTGGCAGATAGTTCACCTCAGAACTGGATCCAAGAAAAGATACGAGCTGGGTGCTCATGAAAGAGAAAAATATCTGTAAGCTTTACAAATACAAATTCTCTTGTGTTTTCACTAATCAAATACCTGTAGAATTTTAAAAAGTGTTTTAGAATATAAAATTATCCATGCAATCTGCACAAAGTATTTAAGGAAAAGCCTGTTGGAAGTTTTAAAACTCACTCTAATGGTTTCAGATGCAAAATGGCCTTCATTAATCATCTGATTTCCAGTCTCATCCAGTTTAACGATAGCCCCTGAATTGGCCTGCACCTCAGCTTCAAAGGCTTGGTGCTTCTGCAGCTTCCCCTACAAGTAAAACATCAAAGAACATGACTGAGATTTGGTGTACAGCCCTCCTCCACATTTCCCAGCATAAAGATTTTTAGTGTATTTTATGCATATTCAGTACCAACAAACAATAAAACAGCACAGTTGAAATCATAGCTGTACCATATGTTTCATGGGTGGATTCAAACATCCCAATTTTAGTTATTTCATTATTGTGTTTGCTCTTGTACACCGGAGTGTTCAAACATCTGAGAACCCATGAGCTAGTTCCACCCACACGAGTAATTTTCTACAAATGTCTTTTTTTGTGGAAGCAATAAGGGTTAATCCACGTTTATTTACAGAGCCAAAGCATCCAACAAATTCTAGGATTAAACAAAGCTGGTTTTACACTACATTGCACTGTGTAACTTTTTCTATGCTGATTTAGCTTCTAATCCATTATTAGAAATATTCCAATTATATCTGCAAAGAAACCAGTCTTTTGAAGAACACTTTGCAAGGCTGCAGGTATTTGCATCCATCTTTCTTCACCACTCTCAGATCAAGTTACATTTATGTGTTTGTTCTGTCTATGCCAGTTGACCTGATAAGCCCTAATACTAGTAGCACAGGAACATAAAATGGCAGTAGGACTTGCCTGTAAATTGCTTGGGTCTTTGTAATTTTCATCAGATGCTATCTGCAGTTTCTCTTGGATCCATTTTTCAAGCTCATCTGCATCGCGCTGGAAAAACTGGAATCGATAGGAATCTTCAAGTTTTTGGCGCCTTAGAGAAGATAGTTCCTTGAACCTGTGGTAACGGTCCAAAACTTGTTGACGCCTTTCTTGGATATCTTCTGCTGTTTCCAACACTTTTACACCACTTGGATCCATTTTCTGAAAGCCAAAAAAAATACATTTTGTTTGTATTATAAAACAATGGTAGGGTAGGAAGAGATCCATGAAAGAAAAGTCTGCTTTTTCAAACTCGCATATGGTTTACTTACAGTCTTACTCTGTGTGTGCAGGTATGTATATAAATATTATATATTTAAATAAATAAAAGCACACTTCTAGCAGAAAATTATGGGAAAGGAATATCTACAAAGACATTTAACATCTACTTGTTTTGGAAAAATACGGCTGCAGTCACATAAAGGCCATGTCATCTCGAACTGCAGCATGCAAGCGTCTAATACAAATGTTAAAAATGTGTTTCTGTGCACATATATATGTAGATATATAGACATAAAATGTATCTTGTACAAAACATAAAATCTGGAAACATTTTACTTCAAATACTCACTATAGATAAACTAAAGTAAGAATGTTACTGTTCTTTAAACAATAGCTAACTCGTCCACATAAATACATATATATACATATCTATATATTATATATACATATATATACACACACACCCCTGTGTGTGTGATGCATCTCCTCTCTGTTCTCTCAGACAATTAAAAAAAGTTACAAGCCCACCCTTCCACTCCCTACATAACCTTTCAAAAGCCAATACAGAGGCTCACACCGCTCCATAGATCTGACCTTAGACAAGTCAAAGAGCATTTCATATAACTAGTGATCTTGTTCCGACCGCTTTGACTGAAAATCCTCATGCATTGCTTTATATACTAAAACCCATTACTGTTACCACAGACAGCAAAGAACTGACTACTGTTCTGCTTTCTCTCCTTTCTATTAAAATTGGGATAACCTTTAATTTTCAGTTCCTAAACTTTCAAAAAGCAATTTGATTTTCAATAAAAGATTTGTGCATTAGAACAGAACTGTAACACAAATCTAAAAAGTAGTATCATGATTGTCATCGGAGTTTGCATATTTACGCACTTATTTGACAACTCATTCTGCATATCAAGAAGCTGTTGCAACAAACACTTCACACTTGAACAATTATGCAATTAACATCTTGATGTACAAGTGTTTACATGTATAGCTCACTTAATGCTTTTATTATAAATTCTGTAAGCATCAGGATAAAGGTACTTCCCATCAATCCTATCAAAGACAGGGAAGAAACCAAGTCAACAACTGCATACTAAAAGATATGGGCAATCTCTAAAAATACATCATTAAATATTAAATTTTTATTTAGTCATTAGTTAGCCGCATGCTTTAATTAGAGACATATCTTGCATAATTGTATGAAAAACTCCACAGGTTGGAAAGCGATCTATATGGCCATGTTTTCTGTTTGGTTTCCAAGCACTTGTAAAGGGACCATCTGATAGAAAGGAACATATGGGGGCGAATTCACACATTCCTGAGCTCTCTTCCAACAGTCCCGCCCTGCAAGAGGACAGCCATTTCAGCAGCAGTTGTTACTCCCGTGAACTCTGAGCCCAACTGCATTGCGGCAGTTTAAGGAAGGAAAGAAAATTCAGCTTTGCTTTTCTCTTCCAGGCCTGGGTGTTTCATTCATTATTGTCCAAAGAGGGCAAGGGAAAAAAACAAACAACGCAGCCTGTGTAGACTGTATTATATAAATGAAGTCCAGGTTTCATCTGGCAGTGGTACCAAAGGCTCCACTTGATTACTGTATCTGAGTACTAAAATATCAAAACCCTGAAGATAACTTGGGCTCAACTACAGATCTGTTTCCCTGAGAAAGCAGCTGTTTTTTCAAGCGCTCTTTCAAACAGCCTTTTCCCTCCAGGAGAGCAAGTTACTGCTAAAAACTTCCCTTTCCTGCAGTGTCACACTGTGTTTGAATTCTGGTAACACTTCTTTTAAACTAAATTGTGTTCAGGAAAAACAAAGTAGCAGTTAGTCTAAATGTACTGCAAGACTGTAGCTTGTCTCTCTGCTTATTCTGGTTATGAGCGGTACCAGGAGAAAATGAAATCCTAGTTAGTCTTTGGAACACTGTACAGTCTTTTGCTGTCAACTTATATTTCAGTATTAGAAATAACCTCCTCAGCCCAAGTGATTTTAAATAACATTACATTCTTAAATTATTAATATTATTAAATTATGCAAATGCTTAAATTATATAAATTATAATTTAAATTATTTTTACATTTTAAAAAAACAAATAGGAGACCTCCTGTAATTTAGCTTGGTAGCTGATTTGCCTCTCACCACACAAGTCTTGCAATCTAGCTCATCTTTTTGCTGGAATTCATTAAAAGAAAGGCTCCTTTTACAACTACAGTAAGTCGAGCTAGTCAATTGTAAAAGAAGTGCTTTGGTCTAGCAATAATAGACTGTTCTTTCCTGCAGCAGATCAGCTGACGTCAGCAATTCTGTGCTCTGCCAGAGCACGATCAGCAGTCACCAGGGAGCTCTGAACTCAAAAGTCATCGATGCTGCAGAATGATGCAGTCTACCTCCGATGTTTTCACGCTCGAACTGCAGTACACCCCTTGAATACGAAGCAGTTCTCCAACATGTTTCTAAACCTTGGTTCAACTACACCATTCAAAGGCATCTATGATACAGCTCTGCACCCCTAGCAGAGCAAGAGAACTCCCAACAAGAAGTTGCGCTTTACATTTTTAACATGTAAAACGTAGCTTATATTGGCATGTACAAGAATGCCCAGCCCGACCCCAGATAACCGGCCTCGTCCCTGCCGCTGTGCACAGAGACAACATTCCCCACATCGCTGCTGCCTCCGGCCCCTCCCAGTGCTGCCTGTGCCGGCTGATAAGGTCAGGCAGAGCGAACCTTCCAGGCGGTGCGGGCCAGAGGAATGGCACCGGCTGGCTCCTGCCCAGAGCCTCGGCCTTCCAGACAGCCAAGGCAGGCATCATCGCAAAGATGTCCCCAAACCAGCGGATCTTAACTATCCTGAAAGCATTTGCCACTGTACTTTTATGCTGTAAGACTAACTTTAGAAAGCCACTCGTCAGCTTATGTTTAACTAAAAAAATAATCAGAAATGCTTCTTTGCACTGTACCATTGTGGTGGTATTTTTTCCCAAAGACACCCAACAAAAAGAAGCGAACTTCAGATTAAAAAATAAAAAACACTAAAACTAACTTATTACTCTCATTCGTCTATCTAAAATCGCCTTCCCCAGACGATACACATTATACATAAGGGTACACTAAAATTCACATGGGAATATAGAACTGCAGATATTTATAGACACCGCAGTGCAACAAACGATGATGTCAGCAACAGCATTCAAGTTCGGGAAACAGCGGTATCGAGGTGGGTTAAACAGGAATTACAGCGGTGCCACCAGGGCATACACACATAAGAGCTGTCAGCATTTCCCTTACCAAAACATGTTTTCGGGGATTTAAAAACTCGAATGTAAAATACATTCAGCACTATACAGAAGATTTTAGCGTATTTTTAAAAACAATTACATGAAGCTTAAAGAATTAAACTCCTTTGCCTGAAAAGCAATCAGATATCAGCACATAAAGATCACTATCTTAAGATGTAGTAAAATAATGAATTTCTCTTAAGACAAGTCCTGATGTGCATTACATATATTCAGCATACGTGACCCTAGTAATAGCCTGTAATACGAGTACTTTCCCTGTCAAAACACTCCCTGCTTCCGAAGTATGCACACATGAGCAGCTTGATGCAATTGTTTGCATTCATCAGTATTATGCATCGTAAGTCTTGTCAAAAGAACATTTAAGTGACGTTGGCTACTCCCTCCTGGGGGACGGGAATGGATTGCTGGTCTTTCTTCTTGAAGCAAAAAAAAAAAAAATTCTAATATTGGATGCAAAAATAACCTCCAAAAGGGAAGGACAGAGGGGAAAAAAATAACATACACTTTTCCAACTTTCATTTCTTCCGTTCACAGCTTCCTCAAAACGCTAGGGAAGAAGTAAGCCACTACATATGTCTCAAACCCAAAACCACCACGACTGCCTAGTTTAGTTTAGTGCTAAGTTAGTTGTACTAGTAAATAGTACAGGTAAATAAAAGAGAATCCTTCTGAAAAGCATGTGCAGCAGTGGCTCCTGCTCCTGTGGAGGGAACTGCATGAGCACATTGTGTTACAAAGAAGTAACTGAAGGATGTCGTATCATATACCCTATACTAGAGATTCAAAACAGAAAATTAATGCCCAGTCATTTGATTTGTTATGAACTTAAATCTACAAAATAAAGAAATTTTAAGGGTGGACTATGTGCAGCAGAACCCTGTGTCCAAATACGCCCAGTTACTGTTAAGGAAGGGTCACCTACAGCCTCAAACCTCTACAAATTCCAAGCCAGAAAAATAAGTGAAGTGCTGCAGTACAAAAACCCAAGATGTGTTGAAGTCGCTGCTTAATGCCGTAGTCTCATACAGACTAACTGCAGCGCAGGTAAAATTCAAACAAGACCCAAAATTTAAGTAGCTATTACAGGGACACAAGAAACTGTAGCATTAAAAGAAAAAAGAAAGGTAAATTATGTTTGAACTAAGGCAAGCTGCAAAGCTAGTGATTTAGGCTGATTAGAGGGTTTGTGCACAGCCTTAACTATGCACTTCTGAAATACAGAAGACTATTAAAGAGACGCTCATTTTTAGGCATTTAGTCTTAATATTTTAATTCCACTATTCAAATAAGAGCAGCTGAATTGCCTATCTGAATTTGGTGCCTTTACGTACCAGGGTTTTTTTGGCTTTGTTTTGTTTTTAATATCACCGCAAACCTTTGATAAAACTATGCAGCGCTGGCAAGGACTGCACTCTGCTGAGACTCCTGAGAAAGCAAATTACCTTGACTGCATTGCAGAAATGCAGAGTTTACAGGTAATGTGATATTATATAATTAACCCCAGCATTTTCCACTCCCATTTGTTATCTTTCCATTGTAATTTTAATTGTAATATAAACATTTACATTAATATCCTTTCCAAATAAAATCTAGTTGCTTGTGTTACCCAGCTGAAGTTTGGTCCATACATCCTATTTATTTTACCAGGAAAAGGACACAGATGTATAAACAGTTACACCACAACAATACAAGGATTAGAAATTTGTGTTGAGTGGACGGAACAGGAACCAAAGCCCACTTCAAATGCATAATGTTCTACAATGTAAACCTTATTATGGTTGATTTTTAGATGCTGTAAGTAAAAAGATACTGCTCAAGGGTACTTTTTACAACAAAAATCTCTTAGAAGATTAATACACACCAAAGCCAATCATACTGAACTATAACTACTACAAAATGGTCACACATCATGCATGACAGACAGAAATGAGGAAATTCAAAGTATTAAAGCAAAGGCAGATCAGACTCAAGACTGAAGTACAAATAAAGCACCTGCTATATAGAACAAACTCTCAAACGAATGGCTTTTTGTTACAAGCAGGTCACTGCGATAAAGGCAGGCAAGTATGGCACTGACACTTCATGCATTATGTAAAAATACCTGAACTTTGACTTTACGAAATGATGACATGATGGAGGAATGTAGAGTCTAAAAGGGAGGGGGAAATCAAGATAACATTCAACTAATGACTAGTGTAAGAACATGGCTTAATTCTTTTTTTCTTTTTTTTTTCCCCAAAATACATGTTCCGTCACAGTACATGTTTCATACTTTCCTTTCGGTACCTTGGCACATACAACAATTTGGCCTTATTGTTATGCAAGCTATTGTGAGCGACAGACCTCCCCATGCAAAAAAGGTCACAAATATCAATGGGAAGGCTTAATTAGTTTGATATGTACTAACCTTTCCAGTTAGTTTAAAAAAAAAAATACTACCATAATCTGAAGGTCAAAACAGAAAGTAAAGAAAGTTATCTGGACTTGGCAAATGACGTTTCTTGCTACAGCGTAATCAAGTGGGGTGGCTTAATTTAAAGACACAAACTCAGTAAGAAGGTTTTGAATATAAATATCTACAAAGGTGTTTACTTTCAACTACCACAGTAAAAAACGGGCAAGTAGCAGTTGTGACAGAAGGTATTTTTTGAGATGGCTAATTATGCAGCTGTTAAGTGTATCTAACTCACTGAATTTTTAGCCGAAAATTTCCTTGCCTCCCTAACCCTACATTTTCCCCATGAGTGCGCTGCAAACCCTGAAGCAGTTCATGGAGGACTGCAGTTATGTGCCTTTGTGCCTGCTGAAGATAGTGCATCTCTCTCGTGGCATTTGCATAGCTTAATGTGTATCAGTTGCAGCAGCGAGAAGGCAGCTTGCCATTCCATTTGATCCATGGTCAGCTATGGGAGCACAACGCTGGACTACGCTTGGCAATCTCCATCAACGGCATCTGCAGTCTGCTCCACCCCATTCTTCTGCTGCCTACACTCCAGGGACAAATGGAAAAAACAAACTCCCACACTATACTAACATGCAGCGGAGAAAAGGGAGGAATTCATATTATTTCCTCCAATACAGGGGAAGCAATTAATTGCCCCCCAAAAAGCAATGTATTTATGAATAAAACAATTACAAACCATAAATACATTAAGTAGACAAAAATAAGGCAGCAAAGATACTAAGTTATTTGCATTAAATTACTAAGATTAGTTATAAATGTAATAGTTGAGAAATAGGAATTTCACACCAAGAGGTACCACCCTGTCTCAAGAGATTAAAGGCTTCTCCAATCTTTCTTCCATGCAGCAGAAAAATGTGTAAAAAATGCTTAAAAGACAGTCTTTGAAATTAAAGATTTTTGTTATTGTTGCTACCTTTTTTTGTTATTTAAAAAAACCAACAACGAATATGTTTGCTGACTTCATCAACTATGGATCTCATAGAAGCATAACATCTAAATCTGAATTTAAAATAAAATTTCTACTTCAATCCAACCAATACGGATTTTTTTTTTCCAACAGGAATGGAAATAAATTACTTCTTGTGAACAACGTAACCTGCTATCTTGGTTCAAGTATTTTCCACAGCTTAACAATTCCATTACTACAGATCCTGCACACAATGCAGCAGAAAGCATCCCATTTTCAATCTTTTGTTCATTATTTTCTCTGCACAATTTAGAAGTAAGGACAAATGAAGATTTCATGGAAGAACTCATGGCCAGTTGCATTTAAATGCATAAAAATCACAAGAGTGGCATTTAATATTTGTTTTAAACAAGACTGAATCCCCGACCAAGGCCTTTCAGTGAATACAGTCATTGGAATCTTCTGGCACTTTGCTGAAAACAAAATGCCAGAAGAAAATGGATTTTTTTTTTTTTCCAGAAAGATACAGAACCGTTTCAGGCTGACGGTTTTTTTTTTTTTTTTTTTTTTCCCCCTAACATGTTCATTCGCCATCTCCAGACAACTGCTCTTCAGAACCTATTTAAATATGTATGAAAGGCTGCTCAGTAGTCACGTACATTTTAGACAGGAACACGTAGCTGTTTTATGACAAAATAGCTACTAAAAATCCTAAACAGTCAACACGGACCTGCTGAAAAAATGTAGTGATAATTGCTTATGCTTTTACTTAAATATCAGGGCAAATGATTACCCTATTGGTACACATTTATGATCTAGCAATACAGATTTAGATCACTGTAACCAAATAAGCTGTACATAGGCAACAAATTGAGAAAAAAATTGACTGTCATTACTTTATGTTAAATTTTTTTTAAAAGTTAATCGGGGAGGAACAAATCGTGATTCTTTTATGAAGGAAACTGTAGTGCTTGCCCTATATACCAAAATGACACATATATGAAAGGAACACAGGTTGGGAGGATTTCTTTTAAATGTCTTCCTGCTTGGCTGGACAACTCTGTTGTGCAAGCTATTTACATGTTCGTCATTTCACACAGCTATCTATCTCCTTGAGGAAAGGGTTCTCCAGCCATCACCGAGACACCCAGCCCCTCGATCGCTCCCTTTTCTTCTCCCCCCTCACACACACTCTTTGCTGCATCTCCTGACCTTGGACAGGGCTGGGCTGGTGAGAGCTGAGGGAAGCCATTGCTGTGCAATGAATCCCCTCCGCCGGGTTACCGCAGAGCGCCAGGTCCTCCATCCCCCACCCACCCAGGATTTCTCCTCGGGGGGGAGGCAGGGTTTTACCGCAGACCTTACCGGACAGGGGCGAAGGGAAGGGCGGGCAAGGCGGGGGCCTCTCGCTCTGCCCGCGGGGATGGAGATTCGCTGTCACTGTTATTTACCCGCCCGTTTATCCACTCCCCAGGGCGCTGAATGAAATTCCTGCCACGGGTCGAGGCTGCCCAGGGCGGATCCCGCCGCTCCTTGCCCGCCTGCCCTTTACCCGCGCCGCGCCCGGGGCTGCTCCCCCGCCCTTCCCTTCCCCCCTCCGCCGAGGACCGCGGAGAGACCCCGGGCGGCGCCGCGGCCCGGCTCTGCGGCCGCCCGCGATAAAAAACCCCACAGCAGCAGCCGCGGCCGCCAGCGAGGGCGAGAGCGAGCGGTAGCCGAGGCGCCGCGGGGAGCCCCCGGAGGCAGGGCCGGCCTCAGCCTCCCCCGCCTCTGAGGGGAGCGCGCACCCGTACACCTGTCTCCGCAGCGGCGGAATGCGGAGCGGGTGTGGGGGGCCTCTATCTACCCAAGTGGGGTCGGATGAAGGCGAGCGCGGCTCCCCCCTGCCCGCCGCCTCACCGGGTCGGTGCGCAGCTCTCCGCCGCCGGCTCCGCGCCCTCCGCCACGGACACCGCGCGCCGCCGGCGCCCGCCTTTTAAGGCGGCCCGGAGATGACGTCAGCGCCGCAGAACGGTCTCCCGGCCGTCAGAAAGAATCAGGAGCCGGGGGCGGGGAAAGGGCCCCAGCCACCCGACTCAGCAGGCGAACTGCAAGAGCGGCGCATGCGGGGAGAGCCGGAGCGAGCCGAGGGGTTCCGGAAAGTGCCGAGCGACGGGGCACGGCGCCGGAGGTTGACGGCGGGCGTTTGTTCGCCCTCAGCAGCGGCGAGGCGGTGGGCCTTTGGCCATTGCTTCACCGCCCTATGGTGACCAGCCTCGGGCACGGAAAAAAAATACAAGATTACAGTGGAAATCGATTAAAATGTCCGTGCAGCATGGCGGCAGCTGGATTTTCTGCCCCCTTCTCCTCAGCCAGCGTCAGTTGGGGCTCTCGAAGGCTCGAGCTGCTTCAGCGGCAGAGCTTAGAGGATGGGTGACAGGTTTTACAATTTAAATCAAGAAGCCAGACTCAAAGCAGCAGCTTTGAGTTTTACATTATTAAAAATATATATGGATAAGGCTGTGTTTTTGAAGCAGCGTGCAGTGTCGCAATCACAAAGAAGCCTGGCAAGGACAGAACATCAAAAGGCTGCAAACACTTGTCAGGAAAAATCTATTTTTGAAAAGCCAATGCATAAATTCAAAAGAAAATGAGACTTTAGTATTAACTAGATGTTTAAAACAGACATGGCAAAGAAATTCTACTCTAATCTCTTTTAAGAGGCATGGTAAGGTAGCAAGAACTTTATGGGATCAAAGTAGTGAGTGGGTTTGAGTGATTTTTGAGTTATTAACACTCTCCTCTATAAAAAAGTACTTAAATGGAAAAAGCACACTTGCAGTGACATTGCATCGCAACCTGTGGGAGTGCCTGGAACCATTTGTCTCCAAGGAAGAGTATGACTCACGGCAATTTTCATGCATCTCGTCCTGAATGCACAGTATTTTCACGTCTGAGATGCTCTCCTTTGTGGTATTTGCTACAACTACACATGTGAAAATGCCATGAATACATGCATAAGACCTTATTAGCACTGCATCTTCACAACACCAAATGGCTAACATTCAAAACTGCTAAAATGACAAAAATCAGAACAGCATAATACAAGTCAACCATCAGTTCAAGCAGTAGATGCAACCTTAAGCTACATCTAAAATTAAATATTAGTTTATTATGATTCTTTTGAAGTACACACATTATTCAATTAAAAATTCTTATTAGTGTTTTTTAAATAGTACATAAGTATCTGGATGCCCTTTACTGAGGCAGAAAAGGATACCATGTTTGTTATTTATAAAAATACATACTTATATTCCCCCTCTCCTCCAAATGTTAGAAAACCCTAGTACCTGTCAGCAAAAAAGAAGCAAGCTATTGTATCCAATATACCATTAAATCATTCCTTGTGTTTTGGCACAGGCAGACAATTGTTTCTAACAGACAGTACCAATTACTATCTTGGCTAAGTGAGCCTCCAACATAACTGTAGATATGCAAGATGTAATTAAAACAGATCCACTCAGTATAAAAAACCCTGAACATTTTCAAGTATACTAATTGAAGTTGTATTACATCAGTGTTACCTGGTAAAAGGATACTGGAAGGAGATTTCCAGCATCCCAGAACAATCACCAGTAAAACCAGTTTAAAGAATTGAGAGTCAGTTTACAAAATATATACACCAAATACGAATTTATTTACCAGTCAATTTTAAAGTCAAGGTTAAAGGTTTTAAACGTGTGAATTCCAAAGTACATGTTACAACCTTTTCTCAGAAATCTAAAGAGCTATATAAAAATCAAATTCAGATTCTCATATGGCCTCAACTCCACTGTCTACGGCTTCAAATCATGATGCCTCTAGGAATAGCAAAAAACAATCTGGTAAAAATAATACTAATTTTAACTTGCAACAGTATACTGCAAAAATAACGCACTACCTTCTAGAACTCAGAAGCAAGTTTTGTCATCTTAGAGGCCACCAAAATAGTTCAAGGACAGCGCACCATAAATCAGACAAATCTCCCATCACTCTGAGAAGAGGAGAAGCCTGGAGAAGAGGAGGCCGAGGAGAGACCTTATCGCCCTCTACAACTACCTGAAAGGAGGTTGTAGCGAGGTGGGTGTTGGTCTCTTCTCCCAAGTAGCAAGTGATAGGACAAGAGGCAATGGCCTCAAGTTGCGCCAGGGGAGGCTTAGATTAGATATTAGGAAAAACCTCTTCACGGAGAGGGTCGTCAAATATTGGAAGAGGCTGCCCAGGGAAGTGGTCAAGTCACCATCCCTAGAGGTATTTAAAAGACGGGTAGACGAGATGCTTAGGGACATGGTTTAGTAGTGGACAGGTACGGTTGGACTCGATGATCTTAAAGGTCTTTTCCAACCAAATGATTCTGTGATTCTGTGATCTCCCATGCTATCTATCTCCTGTATTCACCAAGGAGCTGTAGATTTTCTTGACCATCCCTCTTCTACAGAAAAAAACAAACTGCACCAGCTTCAGATTAAAAAGAAAAAAAATCAAACTTTAATATTAATTTAAACAGATTTCTAGAATGAACTATTCTCAGAATAATCCACCATTGGTAAAAAAGTATTACAGTACTTGGGACATAAAATACAATAACACTGACAAGGAAGAAATCAATTTACATAAAGACAGCCCTTATAAAATGCACCTTAGGTAACCCAAGCATACCATTTCCCCCTCAAATGATGGCAGAACATCACCAAAAGTGCCAGAATGAATGCACCATTTTGACATCCTTTTTTTTTTTTCATTTCTTTTTTATTTTTTAAAATAAGAAAATTGATTATTAGCTTCCATCCATCTGATGGATAATGGACACAGAATTTCTGTAGTTTCAGCAACACTGCTCTTCCCCCATGAAGTTACTATTATCCATGCAAACAGTGAGTTATCCATGCAAAACAGTGAGTCTGCCTCTCTTAAATCGAGAGTACTGCCTCTTGGAGCGAAGTTACATTCGACAGAGGTAAGTGTCAACACTGCTAGGCCAAATGCCTTTACCAATCTCACTGTAGTTTTAAGATGTTGAGACAAACAGGACGCAAGTACGTCAGCGTAATTAAAATTGAATTATAAAAGACATGTAATAAATACAAAAATAAAGTTCTAGCAGTAAGTTTCTGAGATTGATTACTTTGTTAAGACTTCAGAAAGCTGTGAGGTATTTTCACTTCCATGAACAGAACAGCACTGTGCAAATTTTCAATCCAAGTGTCTTTAATCTCCGAACCCAGAGGTTATCAGGATACTATATTTAAAACATCTTCCGTATATTTAAGCATACGAAGGAAAAGTCTTCAATTTTCCAAAATTTACTATTAAAAAACCTTATAAAAATCCAAAGCAAAGAATAACTTCCAATTATTTGCAACAAATTAAACACAAGTTTGTTCTTCCCAACACAAATCTCGATGAATTAAACATTAACAGGTTGATGGAATATTTTCTCCTCCATCCTCTATATATTTGTTTTGCCTTTACATGTAAACAGGAAGCCAGGTCTGAAAGCACTGACATCCAGGGGGAAAGAAATACAAACTGATTTATGATCTCCAAAAGGAAGACTGCAGAGCACCCTTTGGTAATGGAATTTCCTTCTGCTGTAGACATTCCTAGTGGAGAAAGAAAGACAAAGAAAAAAGGAAAAAGCAATGTGTATCTTAATTTGCTATCTCTTCTCAGGAATTTTGATGGCTCTTACTGCACACATTCAAAGCATTGCTAATAAAATGTACCAAAATTAATTTTGAAATGAAAGTACAAAATCTGAAGCTATCATATTTTAATATCATTTAAATAATCAAGTATTTTACAGTTTTGCAAGCCTTTTAAAAAAAAAAAAGATGCAGAATACAGTGCTAAACAAATGCTACAGGGAGTGGTTCAAACTATCTACTTCCTCATGTATCTAATTAGGACAACAGATAAAAACAAGCAAACCACTGATAAAACATAGCTGTTACAGAAATGACTCAGCAGAATCCTCCTCAACCTCTACATCTTCTCTCACTGCAACTAGTCTCACTGAATTTATTTATAATCAAAATACATTTTCACTGAGAAAAATTAGATGTGAGGTAAGAAAGAAGTGAGATGTTTGACATCATAATTATCATTAAGGTAATTCAGTAACTGAAAAGTTACAAAAGACGGGTTACATCACAGTGACAGGTCTGGACTATCAGGTATGCTGCAAGCAGGGACAGTCTCATTATCAAAATGATGCATATATTGAACGAAGGAAAAAAAACACCCCAAAACCAAAACACCTGAAAACTGAAAAAAAAAAACCAAACAAACCCTGCTTTACCTCCAAGAATTGCTTGAAACGCATTAAAGAGCCCATCTGTCCAGAGCTGGTAATTGCTTCAATTCTGCAGAAATAACAGCACGTTTTAAAATCTACTTAAAAAAGTTGGGTTTGATTTACAATTGGGCGTGGGGGTGAATGGCAGAGGTTAGAAAAGATGGACAAGTCATTTAAGAGCAAACACTCATGAAGTAGAAAACAAGGATTATTTCACATTCCTAACTACAGATATCATACCTTGGGAAATAGTCTTCTCGGATAAGCAACATCATTTTCCAGAACTGAACCTGATATTGTTTCATGAGAGCGTTGCCACACACCTATGGTACAGAAATCCACAAAGACCAGATTCCAGAACTGGGTTTCAGACTAGCATGACAATTTCAATGAACCTGTTCAATATCAACCACTCAATATTTTACCCAGGCATTTAAAGAAAATACCTACAATAAAAGAAGCAAATCCTCTAAATGCCATTACTGCCAGCACAGTGACCTTTCTTTTCTTGTTGACTGTGTGGTGGCCACCACTACCAATTCTACATTATTCTTCCTCTCACTCCAGTCTCCCTCCAAAAATAACAGCCTTCCCTAATATCGTTTGCTAAGGGCATGTTGTGGTCATTTCCCCACCTTGACTACTGCAGTGTGGATTCATCAGCTTTCTTCATACAGTCAGTTTACAGGACAAACATTCCTCAGACTTCACTACTAACAGAATCCCCATGGTGTATTTCACTTTGTACTTTACTTTCTCATTTCTACTTTTGAAGTTCTTTAGAAGGCATTTGATAAGCATAGAAGCAGCTTGTGTTCAACAGTGTTTGTCTCCCCTGACTTCAGCCTTTAACTCTGGCTCTTATTTAGCATAGTCCTGTATCCTAGGATATAGGATTAATATACATCAGGCTCTGTCCTTTTCGACCTGAAAAACCCATCCTGTTTTATGAAGTAGTTCAGCTGGNCTTTCTGAAGGAATAAGGACAAGTTTAAAAAAACCTGCTGTTAAAAGTCACAATGAACCTCACCTCAGCAATCCCTTCAGAAACTAAAGGATCACCAATTTAGATCTCTTTAATCATTAGTAATCCACATCACTTACCTCCAGAAAATCAAACAGAAGNTCCAACTCCAGAAAATCAAACAGAAGTGTAGCTGTCACATCTGCTAGAGGCTCCATATTCAACATCTGAGCAAGCCACCGCCATCCATGGTTCAGCCCATGAGGATGTGTCTACAAAGCAACAAAAAAGCTACCCACCACTTGTTTTACAACCTGCAAAATGCTACTATTAAAGCAGGCAGTTTTCCAATTTACTTTCTTCTTTAAAAAGTTATTTTACAATAGCCTCACATAAAACTCGATCATTATGAAAGTATAAAGAAATGAAGTAAAGGTCTACACTACAAATTACTTTGCACTGCTTTGTTGATTATGGTTATGACCATCTCCCTTCACATGTATTATGAGCTGGTTTAAGTTCAGCACACCTGAACTACAAATCAAGTTCAGAATACATTTAATAGACTCTTGGGATAGTAACAAGGTTCTAATTATAATGCCATACACACATACCCCTTGTTTGTTTCCATAAGGCCACCGGAGTTGAATGATAGCAGCATAAAGACGAATCATTCCTGACATCCGTTTAAGAAAATGATCTTGCTCTTCCACCTTAGAATCCTTAACTTGATATCCAAGCATCCTAAGCATGAGAAGATGTTCCAGTATTAGTACAGCAAAATACATTCACTTGAGTCCCTGCAGTTCTCAGCTTACTTTAAGTCAACTGTACTGAGAATAGGGATATGCCAAAACCGTACAAGAATTATTGCAAAGGCTGATCATTACCCTCTGGATCATACGTTCCGCTATTTTATACCATGCAGAGTATTTAGGTTCTGCACTGGATATTTCAACTTGAATCAAGCTATGGCTATCAACTGTTCCTTGAGAAGGATGAGGAAGAAGCAGCAAAAGAGCACTTCCAAAGCTGAAGGACAGCATCCTCCAGGGAAACAGGGTCAGGGAGCTGCCCACTTGTGAGTGAATCTCCAGAGTCTGTGCCAGCATGTCACAGTGCCTATGTAATCAGAGATGGAGAAAAGTGGAGTTCACTCAGAAGAATACAGTCTTCACCTCATGCTGAAGAAGTCCAGTAATAAATTTACCTCTGATACTCTTCCAGAGAAGTCCCCTCTTTCAGTGCAGGGTAAAATGGCACAGAATAAGGGCACTTTTTGTGCAGATGAGCTAAAAAGAGGTCTCCAACTCGAGGGTGCATTTCCCAGATTCCTGAGGCCACCACAGCAATTGGGAAAGCTGCATCACGGTGAGAAGCTACTTCTTCTTCTCCTTGATTCTGGAGCGGGGGGGAAGGAAAGTCAAGTCAGTCCCCACCCCTTCAAGCCATTTCTCACACACACACAAAAAAAAAAAAAAAAAA
>VYZW01041742.1:21726-34325 GCA_013401315.1 Balaeniceps rex
AAAAAAAAAAAAATCTTCTTTTTTGTGTAATTAGCCTCTACTAAAGGATCCTAACATGTCCATGGCTATGTAGCCAATAGCTGATAAAGCCTTATGTCCTCAGCTCCCCCAGAGGATGAAAATAAACTTTGGCTCAGGACAGAAAAAAACAGGTTAGCAAATACAGGCACGAAGTGCAAGGCTGCACAGATATTTTCACTCCAAACAGTCACTTTTCAAATGTTTGAAAATCAGTCACAGTTTTACTCCATGGGTTAATTTTTGCATATATTTGTCACTGCAGAGACAAAAGAAAATTTCAAACAGCCCAAATTTAGCAAATAAAGACCAGAAAAAAATACTGCCAACTTCAAAAAGCAACTTAAACAATGACACTTCATTTCTTGGGAGGTGCTAACTACACAGCAGGGACAGAAGTTTGCCTCTCGGGCCTTAGCTTCCCCCCACCAATTCTGCCAAGATGTAAGGTTTTGAGCATATATACAGTTTTGTGATAGATCATAAATTAACTATCAACCTGTTTTCCACTAACACTGTACCTAACTAGTTCAGAATATGTAACATGTAAGCCTGAAATTTAAAATAGTTCTTCCTCCTAGAAGAGGTAAAATAGGGGAGTGGACGGAAAAAGAAATTAAGTTCTTTCATTTTTTTTTTTTAATCCAAAGACCACTTTCTCTAATCAATATGAACATTAATACATGCAAGCTAAACACCTAGTAATTTTGTTCTTAGCAGTTGAAGACAGAGGACAGCGTCCAAAAGAACTTCTTAAAACACTAGCTACCTTGGCCACCCCAATGAAGAGAACATTTCCTCACCACAAATTTCTCCGCAAGTTTGTAATAAACAAAATCCAGACCCTGTGGATGCTGAGTCACTGATACAGTTCGCCCTCCACTCTGAACAGACTTTCCAGAGAGCAGGTTATTGATCTTGTCAAATATCTCTCTCAGCTGAGAGCCTGCAGATATATAAGGAACGTATAGGGACAGAAGATTAGGAAACAGCAGACAAGTCTTAACCAGACCACATCAACTTCACAAAAACTAGACCTACATCCTGAAGGGCAAGGCATCTCAAACTGCATGTTTGCTACATCTGATTAAAGAAACTGAATCATGATGAAGCAAGACACCTCTGAGGGAAGCAACAGACCTTCAAAACATAAGCAAACACCGTGCTGCAAAGACTTGGACTGTATGCATACCAGCTTTCTGCTGTAGGGATAATTATAGAAACACTGGATATGTTGTGTCCTGCTAAAATCTTTACAGCAAAAGGCATTTCAGTTGGATTGGGTTCCTGGCGTTTTCCTGACCTGCTATTCTAGAGATCTGGCTCACAGGGATCGTAGCTGCTTTCTGCAAGTCTGTTTTTATCTTCTTAACCTGCAGGACAAACAAACAACTTTAAAAACCTTTACAGACAAGTAAACTACTATGATAGCTTGGATGAGCAGACTGTTAACAGAGGCTGCTAAGTTAGAATTTTTTTTTTAAATGAAAGCTGTCCTATTTCCCCTAGAAATTAAGATAATCGCTCTTCAGCAGTATTAATCATTTGTTCATACCTCATTGTTGTCTTTGCAGTTGCTGATTCCACTGAAAGAAGCAACACACTGCTCAGCAGCATCTTGAAGCTGCTGGTACCACTGCATGGTACCTTCTTCTGCCTTAACTTGAAGTCCTGATATTTAAAAAAAAAATACCAGAAGACTAAGAAAGATGCAAGACTCTAGAAAAACCTTAAGAAAACTTAAAAAATCCCAAGGAACTAACAGCTGCACGAGTGCTTTTTTTCCCCAGAATTTAAGTTTAGAAAGTTATGTTCATAATGAACTACAAGTTTGCAAGCTATACAGGAGTCCTCCTTCTTCAGTTTAGTAGCTTATACATGCAGGATATCTGGACTTAACTTACTCTCAAGAAGGAAGCCATTTCAGTGGTCTGTCCTTGTATGTTTTGTCACATCATGCATGACCCATCTACACTTGCAAGAAGGCACAATGTTATTCTCTAATATTCCAATATATGGCATGCTGTCTAGGAAGAGCAGGTTTTGCTCCAGTTAATATAGTCAATTTACGCTGCATCAGTTTAATTTCAAAAGTTTGCTGCCAGCAGTCCCATACACATTTTGCTAGTTGTGCTAAAAGTAAAGGCTACAAGGTATGTCGTCAAAACAATACAATTCCAAAGCAGTATTTAGCATAACAATAAAAGAGTGTGTAAGGAGGGAAGGGGGGGGGCGCGGACAAAAGGAAAGAAATGCAAAACAAAACCTAACCAACCTTCCTTCTGCTGCTTTCCACCTGGCTGCTGTGCAGGGGCAGGAGTCTGAGCCTTCATCTGCTCTTTTTTCAGTAACTCTTTCTGCTTCTGTCTCTCTTCCTCTTCATCTCTCCTCCTTTTTTCCTCCACAGCTGCAGCGATTTCTTGCTGCATGCTGGATATCAACCCTCGCATCTCCTGCAGTGCTCGTTCAGTATTGGCCACGTCTACTTGAGTAGGGAAACCTCTCTGTCAAGAAACAGAGCAGGTAAATATATCATCAATCTTTTGTTCCACTATCTGTAGACCAACGGGAAAAGAGTTCTCCTGTTAAACTAGATGATTTATAGGATGAATATGTAAAAACATTTCTGTGACATCTTATTTAACAGCCTCATAACAAGCTGCCTTTGAAGGCAACTACAGGAAGCTTTATGAAGGAATGACAACCAAAGTTAAGAACAACTCTAGAGTCACTACCTCACTTGTGGTGCGGATGAGTCCTGACACCAGCCCGCAGATCTGGTTGCCACGATTACTGTATGCAGCAAGATCGATTCTTGGCAAATCTTTGTGCCTATAATTGGGATCAATCTGCTGGTTAAGCTGCAGCACTTCCTCCTGGATGGAATAAAGGCGACGCAATCTTTCCTGGCCCTCTTCCTTACGCAAACGCTCCAGCTCTTCCTGACGCTGCCTCTGCTGCTCTGCCTCGCGCAGTTTTAGGTTTAATACCTGGGGAGTAAAAGACACGAGAGACACAAAATACTTAAATAACCCCAGCTTTACAGGTCCTTCCTGGTCTGATGACTCTAGCTTTACAGGTCTTCCCTGCTGCTACAACACGTGTGCCTTTACTGCATTTCCACAACAATGCAGCAGGTGTCTAGGACAGCACCAGAAAATATATTCTCACTCCAGGGGTGCCATGTAAATACAAATAAAGCAATTACTCTTTCCACTTCCCACCGAGTAGTCACAGTCTTTTATGAAAGACAACCTTTACAAGTTTCAGACCTTTGCTCTGTGTCGGTGTTCTTCCTTCAACTTCTCTTGCTGTCCCTGAGCCTCCTTTGAGCTACAATACACAAAAAGACAGAAAAACTGTATTCAAGACATGCACAAGACAAAATACAAACAAACACACAGCAAGTTACTTTTTAAATAAGCCAAGCTAAAGGAACTTTAACTGTCACAAATATAGTATTTTTCTAACCACTGAAAGCTTAACAGTAGCCAGAGATCTACTCTGAAAGACAAACAATAACAGGTGAGATTTTCAAACACAAGTGACTGAATAATATATAATTATCACTAACAAGAATTAATCCTCACTTTGATTAAATACAGTAATATTAAGGATACCAAGTATCAGAGCTAATCTCACCTCTTCTCCATTACTTCTCGCAAATCTTGGAATTCCTGATGCTGTTTTAGCTCCTTCAGTTCATCAAAGCGCTTCAGTTGTTCACTTGCCAGGTCATACACTGCCCTCACCATCTGCTCTTGCTGCTCCTGCCGTTGCCTTAGCCCCTCCTGCAGATTGCAGAGGTGCCAGAGGCACCACAATGTAGTAATCACCAGAATTTGGACAGAAGAAAATACAAATTAAGCTGCCCAAAGCGGGCCAACTTGGTCTACTTGGGGTTATGCTAAACCTACCTCTCTAAGGTTTAGGATAACTTCCTGTCCTGCTACTTTTACCAGAGCATTGTTACATCTGGTTACGTAGCTCTCCTGTGATTCACATAGACCCCTCAAGAGTTTTTTTGGGGTTTTTTTACCTTTCCTTTCAACCTGTGCATCTCTTCATACATCCGAATGCAGCCTTCAACTTCCGTAACTTTAGATGGCAGAAGTGCTGGAAAGACTTCTTGACCCACTTCCAGCAGACTAAGATCTTCATTTCCCTGCGTGGTCAGCATATAAGCAAAATCAGTGACTGAATACAGTATCAGCAACTCATGGAGGAAACCAGGTAAATCAGCTCTCCTAATCTGCACATTAGTTGTAGAGAAACACACAAAGGAGTCAAGCAATGCAGAACTTTTTAGAGTAGTTATATAACCCAGTAGTGTAACCTCACCATTTTGAGTATCCTCCAGCACGTATGCAAGGTCAGGATAATTACTTTTCTCAATCACTAAAATTAGGAGCAGAGATACCAAGAGCCTATAGGACACCCACAAAGGCTAACTGTCATCTAGTAAGGCTAGACAGACTCCCCACGTTCTCTTTACACTCAGTGAAGATGTTACACTGGAAGAAGTCAAGACAGGTTTATACTTCGAATCATTCTTCAGGACGAGTCTTCAGAGTCTCTCTCATATCTTTTATCAGATTTTGCTGCTTCATTAAGACGCTTTGCTCACAACATATTTCTTAAGTCTAAATGGGGCCAAATGATGCAAAACTTTGCTGCTCAGTATCATTGTTACGCGGTGAAGTCATCGCTTAATGCATAGCAATGGACATTTGTTTTCTTTTTCAGGTGCTTCATCAACTTCATTACCTCCACAACTCAACTTCTCATTGCCCGGCTTCCTACCCTTTTACCTTGTAAAAGAGAGTCACAGCACAGCTACATCATTTGAAGACTCCAGAGAACCCAAGGAGTTACTCACGGACTCTTACAACAGGCCTGATCCTACTCTGTCACCTTATCCTTCCAAATGGATGAATCCATTGCTACTAATCCATATACCTATACAGCTCCAACTAAGTTTTCCTTAGTTATGGTGGAAAAGGGAGTTTGCTTTTGGCCTACCATGAAACATTATTCTATTAAAATCTCGTTAATACCAATTTTATCATTGCCTGTTTATCCCACAAAAAATTGAAACTAGGCACGTTTTTCCCCACAACTTAACAGAGCACAAACCAACCTTTATCAGACAATTTCTGGCAGCAAGTTAGCACGTTTTTTTTCTCACTGCTGCTCACATATGTATTATAACCAGAGAGCTACCTTTGTTTCACTTGGCTCTGTAGATGAAAGCGGTGAAGAGCCCTGGCGGCTAGCAGACGTGATCTTCTCCAGAGAAGGCGACTGGTTTGTGAGGGGAGTGGATTCTTTAGGTGTTGAACTTCTGGAGGGTGTGATTTCTTGGCGTGATTGCCCAATCACTCTGTCTAGGACCCAGCCAGAATAAGGGGAGAGCACAAGAGGAGACATGCATCCTTCCAAGATATCCTAGAGAGAAAACATTGTCTGTAAACGTGAAACGTATCAAGAAAGCAACCAAATGTTAACAAACACACGTTGAAAACATTTGCAGAGGTCAACAACTGCTTTATAACTGTGGCTCCGTACCCCATTTACCCATTTCTTCTGCCGTCTTTTCAAGATTTTTTCCAAGCTCCCCTACTTTTGCAGGACAGCAGGACTGCCACGCTTGAACCTCCTTCTGCAACACCTCCTCCTCCCCAAACCCTGCACTATTTAGCCCGTACGAAGAAGCCAAGACCCGACCTGCTGGAAGGGGAGCAGAGGGGCCCAGCCGCTGACACGCGAGGAGAAGCGGGTAGCAGAGATACCACAGGGGCGATTTATATATTTCAAGCCCTAGGGACTGTTAACGAGGCAAGGAGTCGATGTACCATCGCTGGGCAGAGGGACGAGTCACGGCTTCCCCTCCTCAGCCACCCACAGGACACACAGACCCCCTGAGAGCAAAGCGGGAGCCGCCGCGGCGGCCCGGGGACTCCCAGACGCCCGCCGGGAGCGAGCCCTCACCTCATCCTGGAGCCAGTGCCGGCAGTACCTCAGCTGGCCCTTGCTGGAGGTGCGCAGAGCTGCCAGAGTCTCCCAGCGGAGCTGCCGCGCCTGCATAGCGTCCCGCTCTGCCGCGCCCGGCCACCGGTTAACCCCCACCCTACCCTTCCGCTTCCGGAACGCCACCGGCCGCGCCCCGCCCCGCGCACAGGACGGGTGATAGGGGCGGCGGCTGCCCCCTAGCGGGCAGGCGGGGCCCTGCCCCTCCCCGCCGAGTTCCAGGTCCGCGGGGACGCTTCGAGTCCCGCCGCGACGGTTCGAGTCCCGCCGGGGGCGCCTCGCGGAGGGGCGGTGGCTAGGAAAGGGGCGGGGCCGTGAAACACTGGCAGCTTCGCCGCTTTTCCCCTTATTTTGTGCATTCCCGCGGAGGAGCCCCGGGAGGGAGGGCTGGAGGCCAACCTGCACTGCAGCATTTACCCCGGTTTGCAGGGGCAGTGAGAGGCCACCATCCACAAGGGTCTGGAGCGCAGCTGCCTGCACCAATGGCCCTGACTGGGGTTGATTTTCAAAAATAAGGGCCAAGAGACCCTAGATACAGCACAATGAAGAGGAAATCCCCACATAACCAATTAAAATGTAGTTTATTGTTTGTTTTGTCATAGCACCTTTAGGATTTTTAAATTACACGCAATTACAGCATGCTCAAAAAATTATTAACTTAGAAAACCTTTATGACAAATACCGCCAAATGACCACATCACACATAAATAGGATACAAAAGAGATAAAAATAAAAACAATGTTTATTTTTGCCCCTATAAGAACCATTCACTGGAAAGAATAGGGCACTGGAGAGCACACGAGTTTTAGGGACTCAACACATTGAAGACCTGATTTTCCAGGAGAACATGCAGGCTGGTTCGATGAAGAAGTTGAGTATCCGTAGCTGCTCTTTAATTGGCTTAAGACCAAGTCAGTATTTAATGCACACCCTGAACTTGTGTGGCATTCACACCAAGACCCTGACTGAAATGCCACTGAGGTTAAACTGCAATCTTTCCTTTCAATTCAGGTGGTTTTGGCTCAGTCCTGGGCATATTCAGGATCAGGAAATCAGGGTGAGAGAAGTAAAGCAACATTAGCATCACACTCATAAAAAAGGTGAAGATCAGAGAGCATATAAGAATCAAGTAAAAAAAATAACAAAATCATTATTTCTGGTATAAAACTGTTTACAAACACTGTGGTTATTCAGGAGCTAATCTCCTGTAAGTGTAGAGCCCAGGCACTTAAGTTATTTTCAGCTTCACACTTCTGGTGGGTGGACCCTTTTCCACCATCCTCTCATCCAATGTATCAATACAGTGTTCAATAGTTTTAAAAAAATATTAAAAAAAAACACAAGCAAAAAACCCCACATGATCTCCCCAACAAAGCAGCAGAATGAAAAAAGAAACATGAAAAGAGCTCTTACAAACATTAACATGCTCAACAAATCGCTGACAGGTTTTAAGAGCTGAAGCCATCAAGACCTTGCAGGAAGAAAAAGACCTTTTCCATCATATGCAAAACCATCTGGTTTTGGGGCACAGTTTATGGTGTAATGCCAACTCCAACACCAAACCGGTATTGCTGATACCCTACGCTTAGGACATATGCCACCATCATTTTATCGTCTCATGCTGCAAGGAAAAGAGGAAAACGTCTCCTGTTAGTGACCCTGAAATGCCAACCTATTTTCTAAATAACATATGGCTTTGAAATAGGGCTCCTTTTGTGCTTAGAAGCAGAAGTGCAGGGAGACCTCATGGAGAAGAACGAGAGCGGCTGGGGGAGCCCAGCAAGGCACTTTCTCCAAAAACGTTGGCATAGGAGGACTTGAGGAACTGGACATAGTTTTGCATGCTGCGGTTGGTGCTCTCCGACTGCTCCAACCGATCCTTTAGATCCTGTAGGCGGCTTTCATACCGGCGCTCTGCCTACGTAAAGAAGGACAAAACACAGGCTGAAAAGACAGGAACATTCATCCCATTCACGTTAAACTTAAACTGTTCCCCAAAAGTGCTGAGGACAGCAAGAATTAGTACACCAGTGGATGACATTACCATAGGTGGTGCTATGATATTTATAATTTGTTCTGCTCATTTCCAACTCCATTCAGCAACCCACTGATAAAAACAGGAGACAACACAGCTAATCAGCTTTTAAAAGCGATTAGCTATATTTATGGGGAATTAAACACACTCTTTTCTGAAAAGCAACTTCACCTGATCCATGTGCCAACCCAATTCCAAGTAAAACTCAAGTAAACAAGCAGGATAAATAGAACATTACGAAAGATTCCCCTTCCTTCTTCTAGAAGAAATCCTTTCCTCTAGAAGAGAAACTGCATTCTCTCTCAGATAACCAAGCACAGTAAATGAAGTTGAAATCTGTCCATGATATCTGGAAATATCTGCAAATCTCATTTGAACATAAGAAAGGTCTGATTCTTTTCTTATACACACGTAAGCTTAGAGCAAGTTCATTCAGATCGTTTGTAAGAACCAAATGAGAGTCCGCATTCCTGAATTAGTGACATAACAGACATGTCTTATCACACATCCGTCATGGACACATGTAACAGACATTCTGTCACATTCAGACACAGCTCTGCATGACTTTCACAGCAATCCCATAGGACCTTGGTTTATGGACTCCAGTTGCTGCCAGGACACCACCAGCACAGCAAGAGTATCCCTTGCAAGTCACTCACATCGTCTTTGCTCCGACGCAATTGGTTCAGCTCTGTTTTAGTCCTACTCAGCTGGGTCTCCAAATCCAGCATCTTGGACTGGGCTGCCCTCTCTCTAGATGTTGCTCGTTCTCGAGTTTGTTCCACCTATGTGTAACAACAGAACAACAGCTTTGTTAAAGGGTTGTCTATGGAAGAATGATTTTTCCCTACCCCATTGCCCACAAGAGCCCTATAAAGTTTAATTGGACACATTCTCATACATAAGCAGCAGCTCAGTCTTGTGCTTTCCTCTCTTCTGTTGCAAACTGGAGTGCGGGGTTCAGTTTTTCTATGGTTTAAGTGCTGGCAAACAGTACCAGCACATTTTATTATTTGTATTTCACTGAACATGATGATTTTCATAAACTTGGTCATAGGATGTATTTCCAGCATTCTCACTGTTCCCCTTTTACAGTCTGGGTAGTTTTGGCAAAATTCACAAACACAAGAAATTACTTACTTGTCTTTTGGCATCCTCAATGGCCATCTCCAACTGACGTGCCAAGGAGCTACATTCACGGGTCTTCTCCTCCAACCGTAGCTGACACTGGTGGATCGACTCCTCACGTTTTGCTATGACCTGAAGGAATTCTATGTTCTGGGCACTCGTTGTCTCTAGTTTTCTAGGTTAAGACAATAAGGGAAGGAAACCTATTCATTTTAAATGGAGTGTGTTTCAGTCTGCCTTTTTTTCATGTCCTGACTAGTCTGGAATAGATTCTATTACCCCTTGAAAGGTGAGAACCCCAAGAAACACTTCACCATTTCTCAAATCAAAATTTCAAAGATTGAAGGATGTACAGAGTACCCACACACCTGCATTTTCCCAGACATTGTCACTAAAAGGAATTTATAAACATGGGCAAAAATACTGTGATATGTAGTAACCTCAAAATTGTCAGGCTAGATTGGACAAGGAGCTGGTTTATCTGCTGTGTAAGCCATCACCCTTTCTAACAACATTCATAAAAGATGCTGCAAAAACCTATAACTCTCTCTCCAGTGGACAGCCACTATCCTTGTGGGATAAGCAAATGCACAGAATCCTGGAGGCACATGGGGGACTGGAACAAGACTGCAGCTGTTTCAATCCCCTGAAGAAACAATGGGAAGAGGATGGAAATGGAAGCTTAAGAGAGCAAGAGAGCCTAATATTTCTAACCTTTCTAGCTCCTCCACCTTCAAGGTGAGCTGTTTTTTCTCCTCCTGGGCAGACTGATACCTCTCTCTTGTCATCTCCATTTTGTCCCCCTGGAGCTCAATCTAAAAATTACAGTAAGTAATTACTTTACAGAGTAGTCACTACACACACATGACCAACCACCTAAAATGTATGCAGCTCTCCAGAAGGAAACATGCTCAATTCATAATTTCTGGAGAGCCCCAGAAAAGGAACAGTGGATAGAAAAGCAAAGCACCAAACATCCATTTTGCTGGTGCTTCCAATTAATATTTGGAAAGGTATGAGAAAAATCTTCCGTATTGCAAATGAAAAGCTGGGTCCGTAAACACTTGCATGCAGAGCAGCCACCTGTAAGCACAGCAAAGCACACACATTAAAAGCAGCCGTATACATGACAGCAGCCGTATACATGACAGCAGCCCACAAAGGCATTAGAGCCTGAAATACCAGGAAGGTTTATAATTCCAAGCCAATCAGAGTAAAGCAGTCAGATTGTGAGATCATTTGCTGTGTCCTGATGCATGGTTGTAGAAGTCATGCCTGTCTATAATTGTCCTGCAATACCTACACAGTCCTCCTGGGGACAAAAAAGAGGGACTGGGAAAACAACCTGAAATCAGGGTGAGAAAACAAGGTTGGGACAGCACTATCAGCAGAAAACCACAGGAGGGAAAGCTGACAAAATGATGGAAGTAACAGAAGCGAGTGCTGGTGTTAGCAAGTGTTGTCACTGCTGCTATTCAAGTCCCAATAAGGTTCTGCACCAAGGGATGAGAAACCTTTCAAATAGTAAGGAATGCTACCAGCTACGCCGCTAACTTCTTGCACAAAGACATGGCACACACCTTCATTTTGCAGCGCACGTTTAATCTTTTCAAAAAGAGACGAGAACAGAGACGAAGTTTGAACCTTCCTGTGATTAGAAATTCATCTTGGTCTCAGACTTGCTGATTGCAGTGCTGCAGGTACTTTCTGCCAGTCCCTTACCTGCTGACGAAGATCTGCAATCATGACAGACATGTCCACGTTCTTCTTCTCATAGCTCTGAAGCCTGTCCTGACATTCTGCTAGCTGTGTCTCTGTGATCTTAAGGATCTCTGGCAGCTTTTCCAGTTCAGCAAGCTGGCTCTGGAACTGCTTACGTGCCTATAATCAAAGAAGAGAACATGAGGAACTTTCAAATGTTCATAAGGTCAAGACTAAAAAATTTCTCAACTTCAATGAAACTTTGTTAGTCTGCAACCATGATGGCACTGTGGGGATATTTGGCCAGTGTTGGAGTTCAAAGTCTAAGGTCTTCTCCTACTCCAAAAGGCTTTCTCTTAGGATTTGGCATTCCCTATGGATGGACTGAGAATCACTGAGTATTTTGGATCCTGGGCTTCAGTTTTACTAGAACTACAAGCTCTTTTCTGAGGACAGCTGTTCCACATCAGACAATGGGGTAACCTACCTAATCCCCTGTTCCAAACCTCTATTTCTGCAGCAAAGGACACACTAAGCAATTTAAACACCTCTGAAGAATGTCATATAGTCAAAAAGAAGTTGCTAAATGGTCAACAAATTTTGCAGAATGAACAAATCCCAAGAAAAACTAATGGAAAAGGCAAACTCAAGATAAGCCTTTTATTTCATATTCACAGCCATTTTTCACTACCTTCAGAACATTAAGATCTATGAATATCTACAACACAGCAGTCTTTAGAGGAATCATTACCAGTTCTATCTCCTTGTTCCATTCATCTTTTAGTGTCTTGTTCTCTTTATCACACTTCTCCAGTTTTGCTGCCACATCATCTGCTTCCATTCGGGTCTTCAACACCTGGACATTCAAAAAACCCCACATACTTTATCTGTTATATATAGTTTTCAACAAATGTGCAATGCTTTGGAGTAACTAAAACTACTCGAGGATCAGCAACAAGTTTCTTGCCACACTAACCACCACCCCAGAACTCTATTTGGAAGTTCACTTTCTGCTTCTGCCAGCTGGATCATTTGGGCTTTCCACCAAATGTTCTCCCCTCTTGCCTTATCCCTCTACTACCACAATACCCAAAATCCCCCCCCAAAAGCAGCCAAGGAGCAGTACTTGCCACACTAAAAGGCAGAAGAAAGCATCTCACTATTTTCCTTTACCTTTTGAAAAGGAGTAGGGAAAAGTGAAATAATTAAAACCAGTCTTTTGTTTTCCATTAATCAAGATCTCTGCTGTGGGAGTCAGCTCTTCCTAACAACCAAGTTATCAGCACACAGTGAGGAAGGTGAGTCTTCCACACTTTGGCATACAGCACGTGACAGTCTGGATGCTGCCATTTGAGAAAAAGTAAGGCTAATAGAGACAAAAGAACCAAAACCATGTGAAACTGCAACATCCTCCAAGAGCAAGCAAAGGGTTAAGGCATTACAAAACAAGCCAAAACAGTGAAGGGAGAAAACATGTTTGTGCAAGGGCTGAAGGTTTTGATAAGATGCCTACCTGTGACTTGTAGGTTTCAATCAACCCTTCATAGTTCCTGACAGAGCTCTTGAGCTGCTGCACTTCCAGCTGCGCTTGGTTCAGCTTTTCCTCTGTTGGGACCATACTAGCCTGAAAAAAGAAAACACCTTCCATAGAGTGCTTGGAAGTAACAGCCATGCTAGCTGTCTAACA
>VYZW01041745.1:27443-47610 GCA_013401315.1 Balaeniceps rex
ACTGTAATTTCATAATGAATGTGAATGCATATGTTGATAACATCATATTGCTTAAACATTTGTCATATGGAATATCTTTCTATCAGCTAGCAGAGATTTTCCTTTGGTAGCGTTTCCAAAGCAGGTGGATTTGCTGTCACTGTCTAGTTCTGAAGAGCCAGGATGTACTGCATGATGGCAACCACAAATTTCAGGCTGGCTCAGGATGTGTGTCTGTACTAGAGCCTGACCAATACAATTTGTTTATGTGACAGAACTCGCACAACAACCTACAAATAAGTGTGACTCACATCCTCCCTTATTTTAATACTGATTTTTGTCTACCTGCTGCAATCTTATGAATCTTCATAAAAACCTCTTCCTCTTTTCCTGATATTTGTTTGATCAACATGTTTGTCTTTTTTCTCATTTGTCTGGTTTGAAAACATTGATAAAAATGGAAATTAACTGTGTATTGATGTTCTCTATTCTTCTTACATTTCAGGGTGTAGCTATATTACTTTGAATTATTCTGCAGCATTGCTAGTCATTTGACGTAGTGAACCCTGGGTCTCAGGTCAAGATTTATTTATTTATTATTGTGTACCTTCTTTACTTCCTTCATTTTTCTCATTAGAAATAGCTCAGATTTGTTTTATGATTCTTTGATTGGAAGTTTTCCTGAATCAGATATTATATTTAGTTACAGACCCTGCCTAAAACCTTTATCTCATTTCCACTCCAGTGTCTGTCTGTGATATTGTTATGCTTAATCCAGTTGTCTTCAGCAATATTTTCTCTCAGGCCCAGATCCACAAAGAGACCTGGGTCTCATTGCCCAGCAAGCTAGAAGCTAGCTTTGGAGGTGCCTGGATCCAACAGCAAAATCACCTTGGGTTAGGAAATTACACTTACGAAATCAGTTATTTTGGAAAAGAGGCAGCAGTGGCAGGGCTTTTTTCAAGGCTTTCTAAGATTCTGAAGTGTCAGTCCCACTTCGTGGATATGAAGTTTAGAGGACCTGAACATGAGCTGTTGTTCTAGGTGTACGGCGATTTCACCTTCTTTTGTATCCTTGAACTTTGTCAGAGCTAACATAATAAAATTTCATTTTTATTGGAGACCACATTCTTGGCTGTTGTATGAAATGAGCAGCCAAAAGAACAAAACAAAGCCAATGCAGACCTGACCCCAACCTGCAATTTGCTTAAGCCCAGTACAGTATTTTTCAGTGACCTATTTAAAAAAAAAAGAAGGCTATAAAAAATTTCAATTCAGTGTTCCACCATGCTGGGAAATAAGAGCTTAAGCCACTTGTCCCCTCCAGTTCACTTTTTCTTTCAGCTTTGCTGAAGGTTATATTACTATTTCACAAAAAAAACTGTTCTTGCACAGGTTAGCCAGCAAGATTACAGCAGGAAACAAATCACTTGTTCCAAGAGCTGAGAGAAACACAAATGCAAATAATGACTGGTCCCTGGCCTGAAAATGCTAAAAGAAACCTTTTTCCTCCTGTCAGTGACTTTGCTTTGGGGAGAGGCTTTGTAAAGTCCTTAAGTCTGCTTCTAATGGATGTACCTTCAGTAAACAGTTGGCAGCATTTGTGGCAGGGCTAGAGATGGACTCAGGTTCAAAGTCAAATAACCTTCTCTGGGGTTTCAAGTTGATTTCACAGGTTCGTATTAACTGAAATGATATAAACCTGACATTCAGTAGCTATACCTCGATTTCTATCCCTGCAAACTCATTCTTATTAGCCTTTTTTTTCCCCCATCCATGATACTGAAAAGCAGAGCACAGTGATCATTAAGGAATACACTTGCATTCATATCTACCCATCCTCACTACAAAACTTTACATTTTTCTAGTTGTCTTCCATTGAAATGGAAAATTTTGCTACTTGCTTTAATTTCCTTTGCAAAGGTTTGCCTCAATATAATCTAGAATTCCAGTACTTTTACTGAACACATGATTTAAAATCAGAGAAAGTATACAGACTTAAATAAACTGTCTGAATAACATCCTTGTTTTCATACTCAGTCATAGCTAAGCTACCTCAGTACATNGAAGGCTAAAAAGACAGATTGGTGTAGACAATTGTGAAGTGTTTTCAGTACATAGAATTAGAAAAGCTCATTTATCTGATTTACAGCTGCCTTCTTAAAAGGTAGATCAGAACATGAGATCTGCCCTGTGCTATATGCATGTTATGGTAAATAATAGGCAGAACCTCAACTAAGCAGAAACAACAATAATGGATTTTCTGAAAACTTTCTTAGCCTTCTTTTTTTGTTCTTGCTAAGCCCCTGGTGTAGCTTTTAGGACTCAATACTTCTGTCTCTGTAAAATTAACATGCTCTGACTTTTTAACTTCCATATCTTTTAGATTTTTGTTTCTGAGTGCTGTACTGAAATTGTCTATTTTTTTCTACCGATTTTCCTAATTAGTGTTTACTTGTGCTCTGTTTTCCCAACATAATGGCACATTAATAGGCAGGAACATGGTACAGTTTTTCAGACTGTTCTAAATATTCAGGCAATTTTAGAAACTTGTTGGTCTCATTGGCTGCATATAAATATAATGACCTACATGATGCAGGAATGAAAGAAACGCAGTTGAAAATAATGCGCTCATTGACGTCAGTAAACCATGACTGATAGGAAATGAGCCTGCACTAGTGGTGCCAAGATCACTATAGAAACAGAATGATGTTGTGGCAAAATTCAAAATGCTAATCAACTGAAGAGAGGCACAAGGTCTGTGAGTGCAACAGAGGAGAAGGAAAACAGCTACCAATGCCCCTACTGATAAGGCAGTAAGGAATCCCACCGCTTAAAACGCCGTACCAATGTGTGTGGTTCCTGTTGCTCCACATGGGTGGAACCAAAGGATATAAAACTTTTCATTTTGGAATTACAGTCACTCACCCTTCTATATTTGTTCCAGCTCTACTGCCACAAAGCAGATATTGTAAACCTCATGTGATCACCTGGAGAAGTTTGTGTGGTTCCTCTGTGTACATCTGTGTTAAACCATAGGTTCCACTTTGAACATGGAACTTCTCAGCCTCCTGTGCTTCCCTGTCACATGATGTAATGGGAGAAATCCTGTTTCCTGTACGGAGATGAAAAGATGTGGTCTCTGAACTTCTGTGATGATTCATTCAAATGGGATACACCTGAGTGAAAGAAATAGTTGCTACTCAAGACAGGTTTTTCAAATCTGAACAGAGCAATGGATTTTTTCCTGAGACCTAGGTATTTTCCACTTAAATTTCCATTGTAAGCACCTTGACTTCTTAAGTAATGGAATACTAGAAAATTAGTAATTAATGCTAGAAAACCATCATTCATTTCCATTGAAATGAAATATTTTGATATGTTGACAGACTCTAATCTTCACCATCTTCTAATAATAACTTTCAATAACTGGTAAAATTACATATTCAAATACAAAGCAAGAGCATCCTTCAGCAAAGACCCTTTCTTGGTTAGATGCATCAGAGAAGTGAAGGGACCGTCATCAGTTGCTACGCAAACTTGTTAGTACATAGACTGGTATATGAGATAGAACCATACTTCTGCTTTCATCTTACTCTTCCCTCCCCTCCTATGCTCATCTGGGTTCCAAATTTAATGAGTTAGGCCTTTTCAAAGGGAGAGTACACTGATGCGTCTGTAGCATTCATATGTGGCTGAAGCTTTCTAGGTGGTCAGCAGAGGTTCATAAAGGTTTGAGCAAACGATTGGAGATTAAACCGCTCTGCTCTTCCTTCACCTTGCAATAAAGGTGGATCTCAGCCAAGTTCTGGCTAAACGTGAAGTGAGTACTGGTAAAGAAAAAAGAATCCCTTTATATAATCTAATTTGGTGTAGCAACAATATTACAAAATTGCTAAGGCACTGCATAGAATATTGTCATTTTGGAGATAAAGTGTGATTATTTCATTATAGCCTGAGTTCTCTTCCAAGGGAGATGGGGTAATCTTTAATATTGGTAGCCTGTACAGTTAGCTTTCTTTTTACTCCTGTACAGAAAGATCATACCTATATATATGCCTGATAACTGTTACCAAGGAATAGGAAGTGTGCAAGGGCCACTCTTCTGATCAACTGTTTTGTCACTTCATTGATCTATTTAATTTTCAAGTGAATTGTTGGTGAATAAGGAGTGCTTGTTGAAAGGCAGATAGCACAAATGCTTCTCAGCACTAAGGTATCATGTATGCACAGTGCCAAGAGTAAAATATTCCAATGTGGAAAAAAAAATATAATGACAAGTAGTAATAAGACTTGACTTCAGATTACACAGCATGAAGCCTGTCACTTGAACTACATCAGGAAAGATGCTGACTGCCCACATCATCCTGTGGTACTATTAAATCTAATAAGAATAATTGCAAGTTTAGGAATGCTTCCAAGTAAATTTGCTTAATGATCTTAAACTCTAAGGCAGAGATGTCCACCTATTGCTTAATTATTTAATCTATTAAAGGACATGTGTATAATGCAGCAGCTTATCTGCCCATCAGTACGACTCAGCAGGAATATAACTCTCTCTAATTATTCTGTGCTGCTTTCCCTTTTGGCTGAAGAATCCAACCAAGGGCTGTTACAGCCTGCTAGGACACTGGACCTGACCAGAGAGGCAATCGCCATCTCATCCTGTAATTCAGCTACCCTGACAGATTACCTTCACTAGCAAAATAAAATAGTTCACAAACAGTAAAGCACCTTAACTGCATGGGACTAGACTTATCCCAGTCCTGTGGCTTCACTGATGGCTGAGGTGAACAGGTTTCCGACATCACTGCACTGGGAGCTGCATGCAAAAGCACTCATTTTGACTTAGCTGTTCTGTAATCATATTTGCAAGCACGACAACATTTTCAGATTTTTGTACAGACACACACACACAAACATGCATGTAATACGTATATACATAAAAAATCTGAAAATTTAGAAAGCTTGCTTTTGATGGCAGGGCTGGGAAGACAGTTTTTGCAGATTTTTCTGTATCACACATCATAAGTGATCACACAGATAAGTGATCCGTAGATATGTATTTGTGCATTTTGTATGTTTATATGCACACACTATATATTAAAGGTCAAGCATTCATAAACTGTTATAAGCATGGATCTGAATCCCTCTAAATTAACTCCTCTGGATGTTCAGGTGGTGATGCAGATAGTGTGTGAATGCCCACATCACAGGGCTATTCCAGCATGAAGGTATAGGTTTTGTCTTGTTTCCTCTGATGTTTTTGAAAAACTTCAATTTCAGTCAGGTAAGGTGTGGGGGAAAGCTGAGGATCCTGCAGGACTGGGAAATCATTTCCTGTTCTGCTGTTCTGTGTTCTCAATTCAGATCCATGGAAATTAAGAAGCAATGTAGTTACACAAATTAAGATAGCAGAGAATCAAGCCATGAAATTGAAACGGAAAAGCAATGAGCCAAGTAAAATTTAGTGACACAAAATAAAAGGTACACAATCTAGTCCCAGATTGACTTGTCTGAACAGGGAAAATAAAAAGTGATTGTTTTATTTGAGGTTTCTGGGATCCCTTTGAATCAGAATGGTTGGGGCTGCTCCTGAAGTTGTTAGTGGACTTTCTCCATCCTGCCTGCTTAACAGCAGGAAGGCCCGTACTGCAGACTCAATTGCCTGAGTTCTGTCGGGATCTCCAAACCATGGACTCTTTCACTCCTGAAGTCCTGGTCAGGTAACTATGCCAAAGCAGTTAATCCACAGCCAGTGGAACTGGTGAAGCTGGGTTTCTTATGGGTCTGTGTAGTATATGCTTTAAAATACTCTCACCACAATACATTCAGCTCACCCTTACGTACCTTTGCCTCGCTGCCGTGATACCTGTTGTCCTCCTAGCTTCCCCTGCAGTACACACAGCCTCCTTCCAAAGCCCCATACCCTCTCTTCACACCACAGTAGTCCTCCAGCCTGCTGCTGTTAACCTAGCTCTCCCCTCGCTAACACTTCTTACGAGTCCAAGCTATTTTTTCTGTTTTCAGCTGTGTAGCCTGGTAAAATTTGCATGCCAACTGGCCAGTCAGGGCATGCCTGCTGATTGACCAGCTAGATGCTGCTAAAGGGACCGCATTGAATTCTCCCTGCCTTTACTTCAGAGGAAGCACCAGCAGGGTGCTTTAATCAGCATCTAGATTTCAGTGTAGATGTTTGTTGTATTTGAGATCTCTAACCATCTGCTATACGGGGCTCAAATTGGTCAAGGAGTACCAAAAATAATGAGGAGAAGGCGGGGGGGGGTGGAGACGGACGGACGGACGGATGGACAACACACAGGACTGCCTGCCAGCCAGTTAAAAGAAGAAACAAAGAATGTAAGCTTCATGTCCTTGAAGAGATAGGCTAGAAAATAAAGCGAGGATGCCTCAAAACAGACAAAACTAAGTCTACTGTATGTTCAGAGTTGCTTAGGAATGATTCTTCGGCTTTGCTCCAGGAGCCCTGCAGTAGAAAACACAAATCTAGGGAGCCGATAGTTTATTCCCAAATGAAAGAGAGGGCTGAGAGCAGACCCCCTCTGTATCTTTTACATTTATGGAAGGACAGTGAAGAGGTAGCCTGCTGCCAAGAGAGCTATTCACCAGCATGTGATATTATTTGAAGTGTCTCATTAAAGCAACTGATTTTTTCTGTAAGTTTGAAAAGAGAAAGCCTAACTGTCACAGGAGCCAAAAAGCCAAGGAGTAGGCTGTGTCTTCAGTGGTAGCTCTGGGCAAAGTGTGCTGGGCAACCTACTCCTTCCAGGAGCAGCCCTTGGTGGCGGTATGTCTCTGACGCACCGTGCTCTCCTTCTTTCTCTTCAGTATGGGACAGAGAAAATTATCGTGAACATCTGTATCTAGTAGCTCCTTTGGTCTCTCCCACGCGGGAAGGGAATGAGGTAAGGAGATCTTATTCTTGCGCAGCAGCTGGAGCCCAAGCTGAGAAGTGCTTCTAAGGGCAGAAAGAAGTCTCTTCCCATCAGTGTGGATGAGAGCTAGGACAAGTTGGGTCAAAACAGTTTAACATATGATAATATAGATGTTCTACAATGTCTCGAGTTACATTCATATTTTCATCGGAAACTAAAGAATCTAATTTTCCATTATAAGTGACCCCCAAGAATAATTTCACTATTTTTGCTGCTGAATATCTGCATCTCCTTTTTCCTTTTGTTTTGCTTTTCCTTCTTTGTGTATTTTGCTTCCCGTTGTCTATTCATGATCTGAGCAGAATGCTGCTGTGTGGATTTAAGCTATGATTTTTCTGTTCCTTGTTCTTATATATTCTTCTAGAGCTGAGAGACTATATTAAATCATTTGCATTTAGAAACTAGAGCTTGCTTTTGACTGTGAATGCATAGCATAAACCTGGCAGTCCTGACAATAATTGCTTTCATTTTTTGCTGTGACCAAATAAAATGTTTGCACTTACTGTGAACCTCATGGGTGTTAAGGAAACTCTTGAGTGTTCCTTTTTTAAAGGTCTTCTGTGACAAGTGGAAATAATCAATTGGTTGGCAAAATATTATTCTAAGATTTATTGCAATATACAAAAAGAAGAACACATTTCAAAAATAAAAACGATCCCTTGACTTGTAGAGAAACAGATGGGCATGAATTATACAACTAGCTAGAATGAAAAATAGACCCAAAGTGAATTAAATGCTGGTGGGATGAAAATTAAGCACTTTTTTTCTGCTGAAGTGAGAAAACAGTCCTACTTATAATGGAAAATTATTCACTCTGTACTGTAGTGTAAGACAAAATCTATCACACTGGAAGAAGATATTACTAGACTGTAGAAATACATGGTCTCACCAGTAGAATGGATTGTCTCACTGAAGGGAGAACTACAAATATAATTTAAAATTCAGCAGTTCTGGACAAAAAAAGAATGCTTTCAGTACTTACATATTTAAAACTTTTGCTGAATGTGTAGAACAAACAAAACAAATGCTTTTTAAATGTGCTAATGTTGCAAATCTTTTTTTCTTTAATTGTAAACTTGCTATGAGATTTCGTTACATTTTTGTCTCAATAGATCTTGCTGTTATCATTAATTACAGTTGTGTTTCCACAAGCATCGAATGTTCCTGTAGAATCTATCACTTCATCTTCAGCTTTCAAAGGGCAAGTGCTGTAATAAAACTGAAATTGCTAAATATCAGTTAATTCCCACAGTAATTATTTAAGTATTATTTATGTCACTGTAACCCAGAGAGATCTCAGCTGAGACTGAGGGCCTTTGTGGTAGATACTATCTAAGAGTATGTTTAATATTCTTAACCACATTAATCTAGCTCAATTGAGAATGGCCACTTTACAAAGCATCAGCTGTACTGCAATGATCAGACTTTTGTGAGAATAGTTTATAGAGAATGGTCTAATTGTGCTACATGCTTGGGGCAACTAAGCTGCTCTAAGTTCCCAGTGAACTGCAGGAAAACATCTTTATTCTTTCTGGGCACCTGGTGTAGTGCTGACCGTGAAGGTGTGGCAAAAGCGCTGGAGGGCTAACCCATAAGATGGGACCACTTGCATGCCACAGCATGATCATGTAAGCCTCTGACAAATTGTTAGCTGTATTTTTCTACCCATTGGTGAGCATGCTTGATTTTTAGAAACCTATGGTACTGATGTTTGGGCCATCACATGCTGATATTACTTGACTTGGGGATGACACAGGTTATTACTGACATTAATTTTACAGAAGAGCCAAAATTAGCAAGAGTCTTTGTCCAAAGGGATTACAGTCTAAATAAAGAAACAATAGACAGATGTACTAGGAGAAATGAAATATCTTCTTTATTTACTAGATGAGGAACATGAAGATTAAGAATTAAAATCTCCCTCTGAGCAGGTCAGTGGGAATTTTGCCAGTGACAGCAACTGGATTAGGCCTTTGCCCACAAGGATGATACTGCAGTGGTACAGGCAGTGTATAGTAGAGACAGGAACTGAATGCAGGTTTTCTGAATTCTGGACCAGAAAAGGGACCATAGGAACACTTGTCTTGATTGGAGTTTGGTAGGCATGTGACCTCTGTATTGTACTGTACACCAGCAATATAATTACATTTATACAGCAGTGTGGTCAACTACAACCATATCCATCCCAATACCCACATCTGGAACTTGGAGCACACCAGAAAGTGCCTTAGGGAACATGTGTATGCTTCAGGAGGATCAGTCTACCGTTTTAATAATCACTGCAGCAAGCTCATCAGGGTGTCAGTTGCAATGCATTTTTTACCATCTGGTTCTAATCAATCTTTGTGGGGCACCATGCCTGCCATACACAGGTTCCCTGCTGTAAAATGACATGTTACTGCACAGTGGCTACTCATTATTTCAGTCACTGTGTCCTCACAATGTCATGCAGTGCCTGGGGGGGTGTGTGGTACAGTGAGGAGTGTGGTGTAAGAGAAATGTTCATAATGGACTTCACTTCATTACAGCAGGCTGCAGTGGTTTTAGACATGTTCCCCACATTTTAACAACATTTGAGCATTACAGAGGACATTTCTTAGCAGAAGAATGACCACCACCCTGCCGCACACAAAGGATGTGAAATGAAGAGCAGCAGGCTGCGGTACTGATCGAGGGAGGGATGATGCTAGTGGAGTTACACAATTCACTTTTCCTGTGCAGACTTTTTGTATTAACAGGGGACCATCTTGCTAATGCAAAAAGTTTAAGGAAAAGAAATTCCCTAATAAAGATGCACAGTATAGACTCTGTTTGTCCATGAATGCTACAAGCTAAGCATGACAGAGGTTAAAATTTCATCTTGGAGCCCCTTGATTAAGATTCTGATAAAATCATCACCCACAATGAAATATGCAAAAGCTATTCTTGGTTGAATGTTAAATACTGTAGACTGAGAAATTAAAAGAGAAAAATCTCAAAACTGTAGATTACTGACCTACACATTAGGCAAAAGACTAAATATAATGCATGCTTTGTGAGAAAAGGTATGCATAAATAGGAAAATGAGGTAGTCTGCAGAGAACAATCCTTTTTGCTAGTGGAATTGTACATCTAATGAACCTCTGAATGGTGAATCTCACAAATATTTGAAACTTTCAGCATAGTGATGTCAAACTTCCATTTCCACAGAGGCTGTTTATGGCCCCTTATACACAACATTTAAAATGTGTACAAAAACTATGGTCTGAATATTCCCAGTAAAAATTTTTATCCCACAAGATGAAAGATCCAAGAGATCCCCTCCAAGATCACAATACTTAAAGTCTTTTGTAAGGGACCCACTCTGGCCAAATGTGATGTAAAATGTCTGCTGAAATAACTGGGATTACAATAGTATAAAACAGAGGTAAGTGAAATCGTGTAAAGCAATACTAGAGGTTTTGTTCATGCAAGTGAATTTCAGATGCAGTAAATGCTCATGGATTTTCCTCTCTCCCCAGATAAAAATTATGTTAATAAGATAAACTAACTGAGCACTGATTATACATAGGGCTTGCAGATTCATGCACAGAGCTGTTTATTGTATTCAGACAGGGGCAGGACATTTTGGTACACTAGACACGTTTGCTTTATTCCCCCCAGTGCTCTTTTCTCTGGAGCTCTCTCCCCCCTGGTCTCACTGCCCTCTGTTCTCCTCTCAGCTGCCAGATGCTTCTTCCAGAGTCTGCCCTGGACCTGTAAAGCACCCCGAGGTGGTGGCCCTCACATCTGTCACCATCTGGTGCCTCTCTTGCCCCACTGTGGTCATGACTCTGATTGTAGCACACATCACATGTGCTTGTAGCTGACAATTCATGTGGATATGGGTGTCCTGGACAAAAAATATCCTGTCTGCAAATAATGTTTGTCTTAACCTTTGAGGATCCTTTGCTTTATCAAGATAGTTTCCCAGTGAGGATCAGGTTTAATCCTGGGTAAATACATAGAAAAGATTTTACAAAATCAGTTCTCGCTTATGCCCCTACAGAGGAGATGATTTCACAGTAATTATGCCCGTGTCTGAGATTAGTACCAGACCCTGAGTGCCATTAAGACATCGCTATGGTATAAATTTTCTATTTTATTCTCAGCAAAGTGGTCATCTACAAGGCATATATTACCCTTCGTCTTCTGGCTTACTTTTCCAGTAAGGACAGAACCTTGCTCAGAAGAAGAAGCCTCTTGTTTCAACATTTTAAAATATCTTCTGTAGTTACAATAGTTACAATAATAATTTACAAAGGCTGCAGAAATCTTTAATTTGTGCTCCAAATGTAGTGTTGTCCTCAGATGTAAATCAAGGACTTCTGGGGTAAGTATTGAATGCCAGGAACAACCACCCTTGTCCTGGAATATTTAGGTCATTTACACTACATGATTCTGATGTTGTTACTACATTGGGTGGCACTTCATTCTGCAAAAAAACCCCCTTTGATTTATACAGGGCTTCTTGCAGAAGAAAGTGCCTAGAAATGTACGGTTGTCTGAATACATTTCTTAAGATTATGAAAGTAGTTTGCAGATGTCAAACACTATGTAAATATTGCGACAAAAAATATGAATCCTCAAAAAGATTTTGCATGTATAGAGGTAGGCAGTGACAGTTCATGGTGGGAGCAGTAAAACCCTTCCCATTTAGAAAGTAGAGCCATTGGGAACATCTGAGCAGGGAATCTGTGCAGTCACTGAAACACAGCCCGTCTAGTCTATCATTTGAAATACACTGTTCTGTAATCTTGTGAAAATGAAACTCCAGGGAAACTAAGTGCACAGCACCCACTTCACAGGCTTCCCAGCATTTTCACGTTATACAACAAAGCCACTTTGGTTCCTCTGGGTTCTTGAGTTACTGCAACCTTTCTCTGGGCCATCCAGATGCATCTGAAGTATTGTAGAAAGAGCAGAACTCAGGCAGAGATCATCTCCAGCTGAAGGAACTGAGGAGGAGGGAAGGTGTTCTTATGGAGGTACCTCAGAGTCTAGTTTATAAACAAGAGCCTGAAATTCAAATTTCCCATTAACATTCCAGCAGAATCTGAGTATGAAAGATAGCTATATACCAGTTGAGAAAATGACATTTCCATCTTTATTGCTTCCCAGTGTTAAATCTCATGTAGCCAGGTTAATTTAAATAAATCTGCTACCAGCAGTTCAGTAATTCTTGTAGAAAATGTAGTTACATTTGCTGTTCACACTGTATATGTGTGCACAAACATATTTCCCACATTTTAGATGTTCAGTTCATTGATATACTTTGCTTTTTCATTATATAATTAGGTCAAAAAATATTCCAAACATGTCAGTTTGTAAATGTAAAGAAAAAGTACATGCCTATTGCATTTCCAGTTCATATAGAAAGTTAAATTTCAAAGCACCAGCCAGGAGAAAAACCCTTAACACCCACTGATAGCCACAGGAGTTGTGCAAATGCATGAAGGCTAAATTTCAAAGGTAAAAAGCTTTCCCTTTCCTCATAAACTGTCCTAGGTAAAGATCTAGTTGCAATTTTCTGCTAGTGTACCCTTTCCAGGCATTTGACCAGGTAACTGCACTGGATTTGGGTCTGAAGGTGACAGGCAAAACTCACTAGCTTTGTAGAACCAGGCAGCCGACATCTGCTTTCAAGGATACCCCCCAGTGCTCACCATGCTCATTCTGGTTTCACATCCCCTATGAATGTCAAGCTTTCAGGAGGCTGAGCTGTGGCAACTTGAGAGCAGACTTCGTCACCCACAGTTCACGGGGGAGGGCACCAAAAAGCTGCATGGGTGAAGCCCTTGAGAATGCAAATGGCACTGTTCTTGGTGGGCATCCTCAGCTGCCGAAGAGGCCAGTGCTTTTTGAAAGCTGGACCTCCTGTCTGCCAACAGCATCAGTGCAGAAGTGACTCTGGTTGATGTTCACCAGTGACATTTTCAAGGGGAAGAAATTCAAGGTTCCTGTCCTGCTTTCTCTTATTCAGGGAGGTAAAAAAACCTCAGCAAATGTAAGAAACAGAAACAACAGCAGTTCTTTAAATCAGGCTACCATGTATGTTAATTAGGAATTTTGTTCAGAAACAGCACTAATTAAGTACATACATTCTGACTCCTTATTTTCTTTTCTGAACACAGAGCAGACAACCCCAAATATATTCTCTGTGAATGCATAAGACAGCTTCCAACGTACCCTATTCTGTCTTACAGAACCTAGTGCAGAAATATGGAATTAATTAAAAAACACAAAGTACAGTAAGCTGCCATCCTCTCCCATTTGTCCTCAGCAGTCAGCAGGTGGTGTGTTGTATACTCAGCACTGCAGTGCGAAGGCGGACAAACCCAAAACTGGTTCCCAGACTGTGGGGTGCCGCAGCAACATTTCTCAGGTGTGCCTGTGCAAATCAAGAGTTACACAAGGAAGACCCTTGACTTATAGGTGTCTGAGTCCAGAGCAAGTGTAGGAGTTACAGTCCTTTAAAGGAGTTTCAGATCAATTTCTGTGAGGATCAGATTACAAGAGTGTAGGGTTTGGGACCCCTTCCTTGCTGCCAGTGCCCAGGACAGTTCGTGGTCTGTGTGCTGTGGCAGGGCAGGAGCACCTGCATCACCCCACATACACCCAGCCCATGGCAGCTGCATCCCTGCCTGTGCAGATTCATCAGTTGCCTTTTCTTGGCACTGATTTGTGGTGAATGTTGTTCATATTCTATTCAGATTCTCATAATTTGTCCATCACATTGCTTTCTGTGAGCCCATTACAGCAAAGCTTATTTTACAGTCTGTGTCAGATGCTGGGTTTTTTGCACATGTTATGGAAATGTATTTTTTGGCTTGCTCAGTATGTGTGTGAATGATCCCATGTGCAATAAAAGGTTCTCATTGCATGCTCTACTTGTAACCACATTAAAGAGCCACATGTGTCTGCAGCAGTCAGGATGTGTGTTGTGGTTATTCTCTCTTCTGAGGTTTTTGTGGTTTGGGTTTCAGTGAATTTCTCAAGGTTTTGCTCTGTTTGTTTTTTTTTAATTGCTCATTTTACATATGAAGGAATTTTTTAATTATTGAAACCTTTTGTCCATACAGTCTTTCTGTGGAATAAAATTGTATTGCACTAACCCAAAATTTCCTTGCTCAATGCAAGAAGATGGATTAGATGGTTTCTTGAGACCCTTGCAGCATTTCATTCCTGTAGCTCTGTGTTTTTACTGCTGTTGGGGTGTGGGAGCCATACGGGAGGTGTTGATCTGTGCTGAATGGTTGCCTGTGAATTATAGTCTGTATTTTGCCATCTGGCTGCCTCATAATTAGTCCATCTTTTTATCAAATGAATGGCAAATGTCTTCCTTTCCTCAATACATATGCAAAACTATATATTTTGGAAAGGATTGTTTTCAACTTCAAAAAATAGCCAGAAAGCAGTGTCTTTCTGCAGTCACGTGTATGTCCTCAGACAAACCTCACCCACGTTTGGACCTAGATTAGCCCCTGCATCATACTGTGGTATTATGCACTCCAAGTACTGGATTACTGATTACGTGATGTTTTGAATTTGCTACATACATATGTAAACTGAGAATTGGATGATATATTATTGTACTATATAGCTGCAATATGTAGCTATATTTTCCTACATTTGATAAATAAAAGAAATATTGAGTTTGACAGTGTGTTCGTTCTTCTATACCCTTCTCCATTCTTCTATACTACTGCTCCAAGTATATTTCCGTGAGATCCATTCCTGATGGGACTCCATGAGTGGGGACCGTCAGGAGAAGCAGGCTGAGCAGCAGGATAGCCTAAAGAGGACAAGGGGAGCGTGAAGCACCCGACCTCAGCTCCTGTGGTACTACTGCTAGAGAAATCTGTGGTTCATTATGGCATGTGAAATCAGGACATCATGAATTCAGTGAAAATCTACCCGCTAACCCCTGGGAAAAAACACATTTTCTGAAACCTTTTTCTTCTCATTTATCAGGAAGCCCTTGGAAAAGGTTGTCCAGAAGAAGATGGAAGGCATTTTCTCACTCTGTGGCTTGCCTCTCTAGTTTGGGATGTTGGCTATCCAAGACGGTACTTAAGAGCTATAATTCATGGGTCACTAGCTATGTATTAAATGCACAGGGAAAAATCTCTTTTATTGATATATATTTGGAGAAAGACATTTTTGATTTATAAAATTGAAGAAGCTGTCTATTTTTTGAGAAGTTAAAAGTTTATTTTTTAAAATTTTTCAGGAAGGCAACACATTCGAAATTAAAGGTGTGTGCTAGCTTGTGAATTATGGCAAATTATTTTTTCCTGTCTAGAAAGACTTTTTACCACAAAATATATTCATTTATGCAACTTCCAACAGGTTGGCAACTGCCGAACTGCCTGAAAAGACAACCTAAGGGACTACTTCTGCTCAGTCATTGTGATTTTGGTAGCATGAAAATCATCTGCTAGAAATTGGTTTGAGGCAACAATATCTGCCATCAAAAGGAAGTGAATAAAAATGTACCATAAAGTCAACATTTCTCACACATCTCATGCACTGAATGAGACTTTTAGCTATAACCAATCTAAGCTGTATTCAAGTTGACAGTATTAAATATGTACAAAGAAAATTACCATTTTCCTGAACTATTTAGTCCTATCTAGTGGAAATGAACATGTATTAATTTTCTAGCAAATCTGACTGTACATCCCCTTTCCTTTGGAATACCTTTGCTTTTCTACTGCCATTTGCATTACCATCTTTTGAAATCTAAAATATTATTTATATAGGAAGACTCCATTTAAAAAAAAAATAATTATCATGATCATATGGATCAGGGTAAACCCTTCTCTTCTCTTTGTAACATGTACATACTAAAGTAGTAATAGTTCTTCTTTTTGTCATTGACATCACTGACAACAAATGATGGCCAGAAAGGGAAATGATATCCCTGAAGAGATTTCCTTTACACAGTGCGAAACAGGGGTGTATGAAGATAACACAATCTTTGCCTTGAGTAAGCACTGCAAGGTCAGTCTTTGGCTCATTTCAGGTTGATGCCTATTATGCTGATTAAACTGCATCTCCATTTCTTCATTCTGCTCTGGCCTATTGTATCCACTGCTATCTCCCATTAACTGTGCAGATGGTAAGGTTTTGGGATAGGGCATGCTTTTTGTTACAGATATGTACAGCGCATGCCAAGTACAGACCCTCATCTCCAGTTGGAATTGTAGGCACCACTGCAACACAAACAATATGCTTTGAAACAAATATTAACTCCAATAAAAATAATGGATATTTTCTTCACAAGTTAGAAGAAATAGAAACAATTAATTCTTTTTTTTTTTTTTCTGCCCACAAATGCACACACACAGATACACACACATACACAAATACATTAGTCTAGATCAGGGTACCTTCATCTTCCATAGGTTCTATATTTGATTCACCTATGTCATCAGATAGGAAAGGATAACCTTAATAAACCATAAAAGCAAAGTAAATACATCAGAAAAAAGTGCTCAGGATGCTACAGAAATAAAATAAAACTCTCATGTCCCCAAATACATATAGATCACATTTTGCTATGATCTCCACTACCACCACCACAATTTTATCTCTTTCTGCTGATGTAAAATGCCTCTCATCACAGAATTTAAATGTGGTGCCTAGAATGTGAAATGAGACTTGCTAGAAAGCCAGTCAAGTACTCCATCCTACTCATACATCTTCTCATGTCCTGGTCTTCTGAGTAATAGCATGTCAAAGCGATGAATCTTAATATGTGATATGGAGGCAGAAGGGCACAGGCCTTTTGTGGAGGGCTTTTACAGAGCTCTGTGCATGCTGCTGTGAAGCCTTTGCTCCCAGTTCCTTTGCCTGCACCTCTGCTCTCCAATTACATTTCCCAGATGACCAGCTACCAGCAGGTTCTGGGCACAGGGTACTTATTTTGCTGACTTCAGGTTTTGAAATGTCTCTTTAGATCAGTATTTAGTTCTGCAGAGATAAAGGCTTCTCTTATTTCCAGAGAGAGGTGTTATACTTGCAGAAAACTGATTTGAAAGCTATGCTTTCCAGTACCCAACGCAGCCTTGGACAGACATGAATCTTTGGGTCCAAGTCTGCAAGCAGTTTTGAAAGGAAATTGGATCACTGCTTGCTCACGACAGGTATCATATTGTATTAATCCTGTGCTTCAGGGCATTCACTGTCTGCCTTTAGGCCAAGAAGGATTATTTTTTTTCTTTTTTCTCTTGATGTATAAATTGGCTCCTAGTTTTTTTGGTTTGACTTTTGTTCTTCTCCTCTAATGACCAGCCAACTGGAAATAGGCCACGTGTCTAGACAGGATGTAAAAGCACAGTGCTGCACTGCTCCTGGTGCCACTTGAAGTAAGCTTGTAGTTAAACTGGTAGCCAGATTTAGGATCAGGAAGAATTTTTCCCCTAATCTGAGTGGAATGGTTAGGGAGGTTTTTTGCTTGTTTTGCTGCGTTCTCTACCTTGAGGGACACAGGCTTTGTCCTAGATGCCCCATGAATATGGGAAAAAAGCCCCAAACCTGCTATGCTGGAACCTACAATATTAGCAATATCTTTTGTTTATCCTGCTTCGTTTCTGTAGGTCATTATAGACCTATTTTTTTTTTCCTGTAGATATTGTTTGTTCCCATTAAAAACTTGGGCAGTATTATAGCAGGAAGCAGATTTTTTTTAGCCCATTCAGGACTCAGCTGCCTGCTAGTATGAAGAAATGGATGTGTTGACCTAGGTTGCCATTTCAGACTAATGTTCCTATAGAAGTTGAATCCCATTTGCAGCGCCATCATCACAATTCGCTTTAGATCCATTTATTGCAAAAGTGTGCAATACATACATAGATGTGAAATGTCAATCAGTTTTTCTGGGCATGAGAATGTAACTCCAATAGCCAAGCTGATCACCTTTCTATCAGCTTATTACTTAGAGTGACTGAAGGACATTTCTCTAAAGAAATGGTCATGAGCACTATGTCAAATGAGACATCCAAGCAGTTAACAAAGAAACGTTTGACGACGTGTTCAGGTTTGTTGACACCTTACATTTAATCCAGGCAATTCTTTTTAAAGTGTGTTTTCTGAATTGTATAAGATGCATCTAGCAAATAGAATGGACTTTATAATTTGCTAAGGAAAAAAAAGCAGTATGTGAAATGCGAGATCCTTGTCCTGTTCAAAATAAGCTTATCTGGTTTGTAATCCTCTTGCGCATACACTTACAGCTCTGTTTTTTCAGCTTAGGGAAGATTTCCCCCTTGGAAATTCAGTACAACAGAAATGGCAACGTAGCTGCTCAAAAGATATTTAGTATGTGTGGATTTTTGACATGCGAATGCCCTAATTTTGGATACATAAGGTAACAGCTAGAATCAGTCTGAAAATACGATCTTTCTGTTATGTTTTTGCTTCATAAACATGTCTATTTTTCATTCACAATCTTATTCTGAATTTCTGTCAAGTCTGAAAATATTTCAATTCAGCTAAACAAAGAAATAACTTTTATTTCAGGTAAACAGAGATTTCTGCTAATATCAATCCCATGCAGTCTCTGGCTGGGACACCAGTCATTGTGTCTTTTCTGCATCTAATGCCCATACAAACTCCTGGCAATTGGGTAAAGGTGTTATATTTTAAAAAGTCTTTTGACAGAGGATTAGAATGATTAACATCAGGCACTTTGAAACCGTGGCACTTCTGAACTTTGTCAAGGTATGGATTTTGCACCATCTAGATTCTAACTGCTTTTATTCTAATTTTTAATGAATTCTGTAAAAATATGAGGCATCTTTTGGTTTCATAAAGAAAGGTACAGATCTCTTGCTGTGAAAAAACGGAAACTTATGTATGCTATCAACAGCACTACCCTAGTTTTGCTTCAGCAATGGTATGGGATATAAAAGCAGTCTCACTTAGTCACTTAGTCACTTAATACTACAGTGCAGAAAGGCATATTAGAACAGTGATCTGAACCTTTGATGCTAGTGCCCAACTTGATGTCAACAGAAAGGGTTGACTAACAGCAATGAGCCATACGCTTTTAGAAATATGCTTTAGATTAGAAATCCCCAAAAATTTCCCTTGGAGCCTGTCATCCACAGCAAGAACCTGCAGAGTGGCCTGGCAGGGAACGGGAACCTCCAGCCCCTTTCTCATGAAGTCAGCACAGTGTGAGACCTGAAGACATTTTTTCCTCCTTTAGGTGCTACGACATTCCCATCCCCACCTTTGCTACGGCAAACAGAGTACGTGGTGCATCATGCTGTGCTAATATGGGGCTATAAATCTGCATTTGCCCAGTAAGTCCATGCCTGGCTGATAGTAGATATTATCCACAATATTTTAGGATGCTTATTATCATGACTAGTTGCTGGCCTCGTAATGGCTGCTAGCAGTACTATTTATGGAAATATGTCATTAGCCCTAAAAGTGTTTATCAGAAGTGATTAATAGGAATAATTGCATGTTAGGTAAACAAGAAGTTACAGCAGCTTATGAATGGATTTCTAATGATTCACAGCTCCTGCACATTCAGACACAAAGCCAGAGATCAGACTAATGTAGTGGTAATGACAACCCTTACATGTTTTGTGATGTTCTAATTTAATCAAAAAAAAAAATGCAGTAGGTGCATCCCTCCTTACTTCCCTGCTCCTCCCTGAACCAGGTCACATAGCTCCAGAAGCAGCACAGCGAGACCATGCCCTGCTTCAGACTGTGAACCAAAGTATCGCTTTCAGCACACGCAGTCTCAGGGTGACCTGCTTTGCTCCCAGGACAGGATCATTCAGAAACTGGAGAGCCATGAGCCTAGGTAGTCCAGATATGAACTCAGGCCTGATGCACCNATTGCTGAATCCTTTCACAGCTCCTCTTCCAAACTTGGCTGCATCAAGCTGCTCCCTCCTTGGAGACCACCCTAGTGAACTTCATACCAGACTTCAGCCTTCAAATGGCCAAACTGCAGGTGACTAACCCTGGCCTTCCCCTGTAAGCACTGTCAAGTACATATCTAATTTGTATTTAGTACCAGAGGGCATCTGGAGTTCACGTATATAAAATAGTTTCTTTACTTTAAAAAATCACTTAATACCCAGAATTGTGACAAGGATGAACAAGGGTCAATATAATGCCCCACTTTTTATCATGTATTTGCATTTGTTTAAACTTAAAACACCTGAAGTTAGATCCTCAGGTTA
>VYZW01041747.1:3094-16824 GCA_013401315.1 Balaeniceps rex
ACTTATCTTCCTCTGATTTCAATTGCTCCAAAAAATAGAACTTCACAGAATTATGACCTAAATCATAAAAACCCCACGCAGATTAGTCAAGGAAAGACCAAAATCTAGGACTGGCTGAATAATATGCCTCTTTTAGTACACTAAGAAAGTGTGATCAGTTACAGCCATGGCCCATGTCTGCTAAGTGGTCTTTTTACCCAAATGTTGTTGTTATTAAGATGTTTGTTAAATTACAGACATGTCCCCTGGTGGCAGGATACATCTGAGCAGAGGAAATGTCTCCTTTTCTTCTTTTCTCTTGGACTCTTGCAGCTGTGGTGATCTATGGTGGTGTGTAGAGAGCTGAGAATTCCCATGGGACTGTCTTTCCTTATTTCTCTCTTTTCAGCAAAAATACAGTTAGCGTTTGTGAAGAGTGCTCTTGCAGGTCAGCTGCAGTAACTATGGCAAAGGACGGTTTTTAGGGTTGTATAAGCAAGGATGAGAAACATCAGCTGTGCACCCTTTCCTATAGTAACTCAAGGAGCTTTTGTACTCTTCAGTCACCTGCCTTCATGAAGTTAATGGCAAAGTGACTCAAATGGGGTCAGGATTTCATGCATCCTGTAGTTCCCACAATCTAATTGTGAGTCAATTCTCTTTTCCTCTCCCAGGGTTTTCCTTTTCCTACATGAATTTTTATCTGTTTGTGCCATGCCTTTCTTCCTAAGATATCTCAGTCTCTGAAGGAACAAGATGTCCAGACTCAGTTGCAAACATATATAGTGAGACTGGTTGATCAGTTTAAATCAAATCATTAAGACCCTTGAGACATTCCCCTCACATCACTGAGACATATATTAGCTTTGTGGGGAAGCTCAGCTAACGTGCATATTCCTCCTGCAGTTTTCACAGCCTCTGAACTCTGGTGATGTCCAGCAGACTCAGATGTGTTACAGCAGTCCACCTCTGCTGAGAATCTGGGCCTTTGTGACAGTCACCTTCTAGCACTGTCAGGGAGATAAGGTTTAGGACGAGAAAACACTTGAGCATGATGATAAAAAAATTCTTCATGTCTTCAAGACTTTGCACGTCATTACTGCTGTCCCACTGGGAAGGAAAATACTGTTTTTGTCCTCATGAGCTTTGTTCCTTCATTTGCAAAGAGACAGTAAGCTCTGCGCGGATTAGTTGCTTTTAACAGGAGCCAGAAGAGCCTGGGGAACAGGTTATATCTGCAAAGTTTACTGGCAAGCAAACTGATTTGCCCTTTGAGCAGTCTGACCTGCTGATTTTTATGGTACCTTTGGCCATGTAGAGGGAGACATAGCAGTTTCACATTGGTATAACTAGGAGAAAGAGGGGCCAGTTATAGGTTCACCACCTTGTGATTACCATGATTACCCCCAGCTTCACTAAACATGGTGAAAAAGGAACTTTATCAGCCTGAAATTCAGTGTTACAGAACAAGCATGTTCCAAGCTATGAATGTGTCCACAAGAGGATGGGTTTGCAGATATTTTGCAGACATGAGGTAAAATGTAGTTGTTTCAACCACAGATTCATTTCACCTTACCTTTCCCACAGGCAATAAATGCCCACACACTCAGTTAAACAGTTGGCTACACCACAAGCCTGGCAAATTGTCAATGGTAGTGTGCCAGACTGTAATTTTCTTTGAGGTTAATTGCTCTAGGAGGAACTCAGCTGAAGCTGGGACCTGCTGCGTATTTGCAAGTGCTTCAGTTTATTTGCCTGCATCCATCCAAGGGACACTGTTGGTATCCTTGATCTGTGACCCACACTGTCTGGGCCCTTCTGGGGGCCCGAGTGCCTTATATACGCATATCCCTAAACCTGTGTGCCTCAGCACACAGAATCCCTCTGAGTAGTTTCAGGATGGTGAGAAAGCAGAGAAGCACTTGAACATTTGATGTTCTCACTCCAAACTCCACTGACTTTTGCTGGTTGCTGCAGAGCTGGCTGTGGGCCTGTTGACTACGAGTCCAAATAATGGCTGCTGCCCAGGAGAGCTACCTTAAATCACCAGGGGACTTTGGAAAAAATGCTAATTCTAATTACAGCCTTTAGCAAGTTTAAAGCTACTGTGAAGAGGAAAGATTTGTCAGCTTTTCCATTTCTGTTGGAAAGCAACAACATGACTGAATGCAGAAAAACTGTATGCAGTGCCCCTAGCACCGACAACTTCATGCAGCTGCCTCCTACTTGGGAATACACAACAGCTGTGTCATCTCAGTCCTCTCTGTAGATGTGAATAAGGACTATAGCAACTACTACAGTAAATAAGATGTCAGATCCATACAAACCTTAATTGCCCAGCTTCCAAGAAAGGTGCAAGTACATGTCATGCAGCAAAATAATCTGCCTTCCCCAAACCCTAAAATTTATAAATAATGACGGGGTCATACAGAGAAACAAATAACCTTCACAGCAAGATGCCCTCAAATGTTCAGGACAGGGAGCATCTACTTCTGGTCTCAGGACTAACAGCCAGCATGCCCCCAGCTGATTTGCTCCATGCTGAGGCAGTAGCAGTAGAGACAGAATTTCCCAGGAAGACCACAGTCCACCTATAAATGGCAAGTACCTTAAGTGTGTTCAGAGTAAATAGGATGCAAAGGCAAATGCAGAGTTTGGCATGAAAATGCTGCTGAGGCTTGAACTGAAACCCCATGAAGACACTGAGAGTTCTCCCAAGGGTTTCAATAAGACCTTTGCTGAATTCATCAAAGGATGGACTGAGAATAGCAGCTACTGAAGTGACAGACACAGCACAGCAATCCCCAGACAAGTCCATAGTGAAAAGGAAGGGGCAAAATCAAGCTGGGAAGTCAATCCATGGATCAGGGTCATTGAGGTCTATGACCAGGCTTAGCTGTGACAGAGCTAGAAACAGCTACAGCGTAGCTCTTGGTCTGAGACTCAGACTGGAACTGAGTGCCCAGGCTGGAGCTTAAATGGGCAGGATTGTGGGTGGAGGCCCCAGGTGGGGCTGATAAGAACCATTAAAGCCTATTAGTATGCTCAAGGCCCTGGCTTACACATGTAAGTCTATGAAGCTATAGATCTGGGTTTCTTTAATGAGTCCTTTCCAAGCTGGAATTGTGTTTTTCCAGTTGCTGGAACAATACCTGGAAGGCAGACCTGGCTTCTATTCATGTTTTCATCATGGATCTGTTATGTGAACTTAGGTAGGTTATTTTCTTTGTCTGTGCTTGTCTCTGCAGAGTCTTGTCTGTTTAGCTGGCAAACCCATGGCTGGGCTTATGGCTGTACAAGATCTCCCAAGACTAAAAGATACCTGATCTTTGCCAAGACTTAAGCTATTAGTCTAACACTGCTTGCAACAACGCTGCTATTTCTAAGTAAATACCCCTTCACCCTAATATGGGGTGTGTACTACACATTGCTCAGCTGGGACAGTCTATTTCTAACTGTCAAGAGCAGTTGAGGCTCAGAAGTGCTTGTGGGACCTCGTGTAGAAGCCTGCTGGAGTGAGGTCTTCCATGTTATATTACTGTATGAAGTCATCAAACAATGTTCATAGGTAGCTCTGACTCTGAGGTCCATGTAATGTAATTTGAGGTCCCTTAGGAATGAGGGATATGATACTACCTGTGTCATGAGGAGAGAGCTATTGCTTGGATAGTTACCCCTGATGTAGTGACTTCATCTTCTCCAAAACATCTGCTCTCTTCTCTGCAGAGTTTTGGGCAAAGACTTGGCCTGTGCTCACATCTGGGGCAGTAGCTTGGGATGAAAGTGGAAAGGTTGGAGGCAGGGATGTGCAGGAGGGAGTGGGGATCCTGGAGATGCTGAGGGGATTTGGAAATGGGAAAAAGGAGAAGGGGAGCAGGTATTGGAGGACGGTGAGGACCCTTTGGCAGAGTTTTAGGTGGGAAAACAGGCAAGTTTGCTTTTTTTAAAGAATAATTTAGGGCTCTTATATTGCTTAATGCTAACCCTGAGCAAAAGTGCTGGGTCTTTGCTCCAACCAACCATCATCACCATCCCTCACTCACTGGAGATGAAAATGGGGAAGTTGCATCTAAAAGTAAGAGGTATCATAGCTCAAGGAAAAAGGGCGAGGGCTATGAGAGGAGGTGGCTACAGAGTCACAGCCTCTGCAGAGGAATAACAGATACTTCATCTCTGCGGAAGTACAGCCCTCCTTTTCATGGAGAAATAACACCTCTTCCCTGAGTAGGAATGGTGCAATCTCTCCTGGTGAAATAGCACAGATCTTTTCTCCATGGAGAGGAAACATGTCTCCATGAAGGAGCAACGCATCTCTCCTAGCAGGTTACACACACAGGTAGGATGTTCTGAGAAGGGGCTAGAAAGCTTCAAACCTTCCGACTGCTGAGGCACCCACTGTGAGAGAGTGGCTACATGATGAAGAATGGAGGCTAATCAACATGGAAAGCATAGCAACCTGTGTCTCAGCTCACCTCCTGCTGCATAACATAGCAGCTAATGGTTGCTGAAATCGAGGGGATGTGCTGTGGACAGCCTCTTGGGCATGTCAACTCTTCGCAGCACTGTGTCGGCAGCTGATCTGCGTGACAGAGAATGAAAGTCCCAAGTTGTTGGAACAGTTTTCACGTGCTGGGACTAACTCCATCTTCTGAGGATGGGCAGAGGGAGAGATGTCAAGCTCTGCATTGAGGACACAGGGTACTTTTCCCTTGGTGTTGACTTTTTTGCTGCTAGATCCATGGAAATTTTCATGCTGACAGGGTGCAGGTTTGAGTGTCCGACTGCCATGTTATGGGATGTGATCCCACTCAAAATGAGCTAAGCACAAGACAAGAATGTGGCCTTCATACACTGCTGTGTCAGTTTGGCTGTCTGGCCAGGTAGCCCCGTTGTTTCCAGTGTGGTTATGTCAGTATGGCACCATGGGGCAGCTTTTAAACTTTTCTCTTTGACTTATTGTACAGAAATGTTTACTGCTCCAAATGTAATCCACACTGCACTCTTGATAGATGCTTGAAGTAGTGATGCTTGGTGCTGGTAAGAGCTTGCCTCCTTAAAACTTTGTACAAGCATTTATTTGTATCCTCAACACTGCAATGAGATTGCAAAGACTTAGCATCTACTCTGCCCTCTGGGCACATGAAACTCCAGTGCCCAAGAAATCAGATCATCTTGTGGTTTTTTCATGTATTTATCCTCAGCATGCTGTTGGGTGCTAGAGAAGTGAGTTACCCCTAGCTAAACTTGTCCACATCCTTAAAGACAGTTTTATCTTCCACTTGAGCAGAAATCCAGAGCTTGGACAAATGTGGAGCTAAGTGATTTACTCAGTGTTAAGTGGAAAATCTTTTTCAGAAAACACACTAGAAACAGTTGCTCTAAATGATAGAGTATTTCTTTTGCAGACTGGGAATCTACAAAGCAGCTTTTTCTAAGGCCATAGAGGGAGTCAGCAGTGTTCAAGTTACTAGAAAGGGATTGGTGATGTTCAGGCGGGAGAGACTGGACCATGGACTGGAGACAGACCTTTATTGTCCAGAGCTCTACAACCAAACTCCCTCCCGTCACAGGCCAGTGTCAGTGTAAAACAAAATGCTTGTTGTTCAGAACTGTGAAGGAGTTTTCCTTGGTTACGCAATCAGTGTCTGCCAGGAAGAACGCACAAAGATACATTGACAGGGAGAGGGTTAGTTACAGTCCCTGAACTGTATGACCCTCCCTGCAGAGGGAGAAAGGGCAGATTGTCCTCCCCAAGAGGGGGATGGAGGAAGGTGAAAAAAAATCCAAGGATACACTTCTGGGTTAAAATCCATTTTTGGTACAAAAGCCCCTGTTGCTGGCAACTGGCATGTGATCTGCATTATGTGGGCAGAAAGGAAACTGGGATATAGAAGAAAGCAAAACTCACAAGATGTGGCGTCAAACCTCAGCAGGAATGACACTGCCCAAACCTTTTCTCTCTCTGTACCTCAGCTCCTCCCTGTAAAATGGCACTGGAGCTCGCACCACCTTTCCCTTGGCTATTGGATCCCAAAAAAGTCCGCGGCAGTACCTTGTCTGACCTTGATAGCACCATTTCAGGTGTGACTTTGATGCCAGCCTTTCCTTAAGTCACAGTATTAATCTCTCTGACAGACTATGGGCAGATATGACCAGATATTGCTGTTCTATCTTGGAAAAATGAGCTCTGGACCTTTTTATCAGCTACCTGTGCATGTTTGGAAAGGGAAAGATATGAACCAAAGCATAGAGAATATTGAAGGGGAGGGGGGAGCTCTTCTGTTTTTTCTCCCTGTGCTTCCTTGCACTGTTTTGCCAAACAACATATTTACTTGTACTTGTCTCCTTCTTGCTGTAGGAGATCTGGTTTCTGAGCCCTTCTCTGCACTGTTGCACCCTCAGACAAGTTACTGGATGGAGCTGTGGGTTCCTAATTCCCTTTGAGCTTACATCTCGTGCCTTAGTTCCTTTCTTGTCAAATATGATCTCTCACAGGGGATCTGGAAGGACAAAGTAAAGCCTACTGAAGTTTTGTCTTCTAGTTGTGGCATCCTTCAGTATATGCTTACAGGTGGTCCTATGCCTGCTGTCTGCAGACTGTCCTCATGCAGCACTTTCAGCTGATGGGCACTGCTTTGGTTGTGAATGCTTTTCTCTCTGCTAGCTGTTCTTTTATAGACTGACTGATCTTGAGCCTCTGCGGTTCCCTGGTGCTGGCTGAAGCTGGAAAGGGGCTCTGTCACTGGTGTTGGTGTCTCACTGCCCAGCCGTTGCGAGGGCAGATGCCAGCTGTGTTTGGGCGTGCAGGGTGCAGCCGAGGGTTGCCAAGTGATCTCAGAGGCACTGGTGGGGTGGGTGCTGGGAAAGCTCCCTCTGCATCTGGAAGCCATTTCCAGGAGGGGCAGAGTTACACTACAGTGCTGCAGAGACCCACTATCCATACAGAACTGGATTCAGCATGAACTGAAAGTCTTTTTATTATTTTTTTTATTTGCTGGCATGAAGCTTGCACAGAGGATGTGGGCCTAGGATGAAGCACTTACAAATGCTCCTAGGCAATGGAAAGTGTGAATACGTGGGCTTGGGACATGCATTATAATGAGGTGCTTGAATTCCCGCCTTGCTTCATAGCAGGGCCAATGTCTGGCAATGCCATGGCATCTAACAACCACACATTGTCTCCCTTTGAACTGCACAGCTTTCAGGGTAGCCAGGCTTCGCCCTCACCCTGCTCCTCAAACAAACAAGAGACTGTGAGAGAAATGTCACCGGGACTCAGATTCCTCCTAAAAGGTGCCCAGATGGTCTGACATCATCCCAGATGTCTCTGAGGCAGCTCTTTGACCCAAGAAAGGGCTGAAGGCTCTCAGCTCTCCCATGGGAGTGTGTCTCTTCCCATGCTTTGCTCCACCAGTGTTTAAGCTAAGTGGGGTCTGTCAGAGCTATCCCCAAGGGCCAGGTACAAAGGTGACAATTCACAGCCAAACTGGAGTGTAGCTGAGGGAGTTCTCTTCTTTCTGCTGTTGCTGGGGCTCGTACAGCCCCAAATCTTCTTGGCTGTGATGTAGGGCCCTTAGAAAGCAAGAACCAGAAGAGCAGAAGTTGTGTTGCATGTCCAGGTATTGGTGTGGAGATGACAACGAAGACCGGAGTGGTGGCTGGGAGCTGGCTTGTCTCTGACCTTGTAGGCTTGAGAAGACATTATCTGCACATCGGTCATTTAGACAGTGCGAGCCCATCTTCAGCTTCTCATCATTTCTGAAGCACAGACAAAAACTGATCACTCCCTGGTAACCATGGTTATCCCACCTATCCTCAGCTGTAGACCATGACTCTTCTGCTCCAGATTTGGGGAGTGATGTTTTGTAGCCCTGGAGGTAGCTGTTTCAAGCCCTAGGTTCCAGCTGTGCTGACAGCTCATTCACCAGCACAGCTTCTCGACTCAAATGCACTGGAGTGGCAATTCAGTCTCCACCTTTCAGCTCAATTTCATCTGTTCTAATCTGGCGGAAACAGAGGAATCTTCCTTTACTGAGTTACCCTCTTTTAAATCCTGATTTAAAACTTGTCTCTGACAGCTACAAACCATTCCCAACTTGCAAAAGTTGATTTATGTTTTGGGTTGTTTTTTTTTTTTTTTCTGTTCTGTATTGTTACTTCCTGCCACCCTCTCCTTTAAACCTTGCTCCACCCTCCACACAAAAATGCATCTACTCAGGCAAACACGTTGGGAGAAGTGTTTCACCTTACAGCACCCGGCACAAGGGCGCTGGACCCTTAAACTGGGTTTCCTCAGTGTGAGTGGGTTAGGTCTGTGCCCAGCTTATCTCCAAAATGAACCAATGTCGTATGACCAGCCATGGAGGAAAGATCTGGCCCTCACCAGGGAAGAAATGGTTAATTTTCTGCCTCACAGGAGAGCGCCCTTGGCAAGAGTTTCAGTGCAATGACTCACTGGGGCCAGGCGGGACTGGAAGTGCAAAGACCCCATCGGCAGTGGAGCAGGGAGCAGCTTGGGAATCCCACGGCAGCCTCAGCCCTTGGCTCCTCGGAGCCAGGAGAAGTTCCAGCTGTGGCCTTACAAGGCCAGAATGAGAAACCTGCTGCAGTGTCCCGACTGAAGCCGCTGCCAGGCACTCTCTGCACAAAGAGCTTTGCAAATCCTTGCCTGGGGGCTGGTGCAGACTGGAAGAGAGGGCTGGGCACCAAGAACACTGTCATAGCTGTGTACTTAAGGATTTAAAGCACTGCACTTCTACCAAGATATTCTGCTCATCTAAAGTTGCTTTTGCCTGCCAGCTCCTGAATCATATCCAACCCTCCGAAGGGAAGTTGCCTCGCAGCCCATTTATGGGTGAAGGATATTGGAAGCAAAGTGAGTGTTCCCATCCCATGAGGACTGCAGTGTTTAGTATAAACCTGGAGGTCCTTATGAGCTGGGAGGAGAGATGGAAACCCATAGGATGAGCCAGGCAGTTCAGAGCACTCTGGGAGAGGTGGACAGCCAGTTCAGCTCCTTTTGGCACCAGTAAGCACTATAGTGCTCAGGACTGGGCAGGATTTGGTCTTGAGGTGAGTCCCACCTTCTCTATAGTTGAGCTACTCAGCCTCTTGGAGGCAATGCTGAGAGACAGGCACTTCCAGACAATTACTCAGCCCATCCTAAACCCTATCCAAAACAGATGGGATGGATTACTCTCTGGAGGCGTCTTCCCCTGCCTAGAGAGGGATTAGATGCAATGCCCAGCTTTCTGATGACTGAGTTGGGAAAGCTGAATCCCACCCTTTATTTTCACTTGGGATGAGGTAAAAGCTACAGGAGAATGAACTATATGGCCTCCCTTATTCTGTTTGCTTTGGAGCAAAACCATGTGCACGTACACACACTTGTACATATGTTTGTATGTCTACATATTACACAAATTCAAAGTGTTTGGTGTTTTGTTTTGTTTTTTTTTTTCTCAAAATTGCAGAGACAAGCACATGATAGAGATGCCAGAATCCAGGCTGTCTGTGCACATGCATTAAAATATGACAGAACTTTTTCCTGGGAAAAACTGACTCAAACTCCATGGAAATGACTTCACTGTGACAAAAATAAGAGACAAAAAGGAAAGAGAGAATGAAAGGAGGGGAGAGAGAGATGGTCCCAGCCCCACATTTGGTCCCTGTATGGGTGTGGGGAAGTGCTGCATTTTCTAGGAAAGTCTGCTTCATTTCCCTCCTGACCCCTCTGCAGTTCTAGCTTGGATGCTGTGTACACACAAACTACACTGCTGCTCTGCGTTGTTTCTCCTTTTATTTTCCTTTTCTTTTGGCTGAACACAGGCAAGAATGTCAAAACGAATTTCTGAGCACTCTGGAGGTGAGATGCATTCTCTCTGCAAGAAGGCCAAAGCAAGATTATTTTTCTTCTTTCCTTGTTCTCAGAAACAACAGAGCTGTTTGGGCCCAGTAAATCCCTCTGAGAAAAGTGCAGTTTGACAGAATTGCAAAAAAATGAAAAGAGGGGTTTTGTAATGGGAAAGGTCAAGTGATGTTAATTATAATCAGAGCTATAATATGGATAATGAGACTTGGGGAGCTTTCCTCCAAATCATTGCTTCTAGGCACCTCTGTTTCTCTCCCTTGCCTACCCTGGGGGGGAGTGGAGGAGGGATGTTGCACATGGGGAGCTATTGTGGTCTCATTGTTTCTTGCTTTAACATCCTGCCCAAAATTTCCTTCAGCAGAGGTTGGCATGAAGGCCTGATCACACTCACACAGGATAGAAGCTTCTTCATTTTTCACTTTCTGCTTACTTTGATCCCATTTTTGGAGGGACAAATGCATGGGCCACTCTTGTTATCATTAAATGAATCCAAGAGTCCTTTTCTCCACTGTGTGATTGCTGCTTTGCCCTTCTACACAAGCATGAGAGATGGGTTGGCCTACTGGATGGAAAGCTGGAAACTCCAAGTTTTGGAAAGCTCTCCATTTCTGGCCTGACATCGTTACTAAAGTAGTCTGTGCCTCGGTTTTCACTTCTGTAAAATAGGGCTTTTAATGTTTGAGTGTCTCTCTGAAGGGTGATGTCATGTATTATCTGATGCATTTTTACAGTACAAAGGCTATTGTAAAAGAGGAGATGAGAGAACATAAAGCCTTCCCTTCTTTTTCAAAAAACGGCTATTTAGCTCATCTTAGCAAGTTCTCTATGGACTATTAGACTGGGGAGAGAGTCCTCGTGTTTGCGACAGGCACTCACATTCTTGAAGGTTTATTTGGTGCACATCATGATGTGAACCTAGTGGGGTTCTCCCCTTCTCTTTGAAAGAGCCTCTTCCACCAGCATTTGGTTTAGTATTCTTACCTATAAAATATTCATAAAATGCATGGTGGTGAGACATGGAGCAATGTTCCAGCTAAGCAAATGGAGGGATGAATCCTGCGATACCTACAGAGGAAAATGGTTTATACAGAAGACAGAAATAAGCAGGGAGGGACTCCAGACCTGGCTCCAAAATGTTTGAAGCTATGGGAAATATTCCCCTTAACTTCAGATGAACTGGAAGCCAAGTCACCAGCTGGGAGGATTAGAGATTCCACTGTGGTGGGTAATTTGTTTGCAGTTGCATCATTGCATCATCAGCTTCAGTGCAGAATCCAGAGGGATATTTGTGACACAGTTTGATCAGTCCTTTGAGCTCCTATCCAGACTGTCTTTACATAGCAACATCAGGCCTAGAAATGTGTTTTCCAGCACTGTTGATTACCTTTTTTATTTTTTCTGGACAAGCCCTTCACATATTTCCCTGATAGGCATGAGAGAAACCTTTAAATGCTGATGAGTGCACCATATTATTTCCTGCATAGCTTTGCTTGGAATTTGAAAGGCTTAATGGTGTCCAAGAAGGGGCAGAGCTGAGAAGCTGCTGATCCCTCCACTTACAGATATTGCCTTGTATTTCTCCCATGTGTTTCACATCCAAATATAGGGTATGTTTGCATGGACAGAGGCTGCTTTTGGGCATCTTCTCTCAGCTGGTCTTACTAAGCTGAAGTTTGTCTCCATGCGAACACAGCTGCGTGGCTGCTAAATCAAAGTTGGTCATGCTGGGGAGAGCTGGACACATCTGCACTCTTCCTGTTGGTTTATCCTCAGTGGTTTTTCCCATCACGCAGGAACCTTAACCTCTCTCACTATGAACTCATCTTGATACCAGCTTTCCTCACTCTGGTGACCTATATTTACATAGGATGACAAAGAGCAGAGCAATATAATGTTGGCCTATTGCTGGGAAAAAACTGACCAACAGGTAGAATCTGCAATGACTAGTCAGGGCTTCTTTTTGTATCTTATTCATTTGAATATATTAGCTTAAACTTTTGTTAATTGCTGGAACTATTAATTGGAGTATGTATCCACCAGTCAGTATCCTAATTATGAACAGAGCATGTGCATCCTTGACATTTTAGAGGTATTTCAGCTTATAAGTAACCTTTTTAACCATATGCCACTTAACAGCTTACTGCAAGTCTAGAGGGCTTTAGAAGAACTCCCATGAAACTTTTGGTATTAGTCAACATTATTCAGTATCCCTTAGTTCAGGGCATGGTTCTCCCAGTCACTGGGAGCTTTTATCCTAGTTGTCATGAATGATTTTTAAGCTTAGGTAGGTCCAGGCATATGCCTCTCATCTTTGCAAGATCTTTTGGGCAAGAGTTGTTCTCTCATCTTATATTTGCATAGCACCTTGCACCACAGAGATCAGGCTTTGAAACAGGGAAGGACATCCCAATTTTATTCATGAGCCAAACTGGCAGTGTAGAAATATCTATAAGATTAGTAAACATCTTAATTCTTAAATTCTTGCCCACTAAAGCAGTGACAGTTGTGTGTACTGGTCTCTTTTTCTCTTCTCTTTTTAGACCAAAGAAGCTCTCTTCACAATTCTCCAGGACCTAAGGCCTGAAGACCACTTCAACATTATTGGCTTTTCCAACCGGATAAAGGTCTGGCAGCAGGACCAGCTGGTGCCAGTTACTCCAAATAATATAAGAGATGCCAAAAAGTACATTCATAACATGTCGCCTACTGGAGGTAATGACCCGGAGATATGAACGAGATTAATTTTGCTATCCAGTTAACTACAACAGAATGGAGAGTGGTGAATGTGGTCCTGTAGCATGTAGCAATAAAGAGACATTGGGACTTAGGTCATGGGACAAGGGGGCCCCTTCCCTATCTCCACTCAGGGTTATGTGATGGAAGGATACGTACACTTTATCAGCGTACACGATGAGAAAGTGTCCCCAGATCCAGTCATATGACCCAATATACTTATTAAAGCCAAGTTGGGCCCATTCTCCCATTTATCTGGAGTAGGAAAGTTCCCAAGGTTATTTCCTGAGGACACAGGAAAAAATAACATATCCTGGTGAAGGACACACAGGGCCAGTACTTCCGCAGTATCTGAAAGCCTGTGTAAAAGCAGGAACATGGTTTTGTCTGGGCTGGAAACTCCAGGGATGAACTACCCAGTGTGGGTTGTGAGACTGCCTTCTGCAAGAGCTAGTTTCTCACCTAGTACTGTCTTATTCTTGTGTCTACCAAGGAGCAGCTAGAATGACATTTAAGAATTTCTTGTCCCTTTTTCCTTGTGCCTTGTTGCCAGGAGTGAAGAGGGGAGAGGAGGAGACCCCACAACAGTGGCAGAGTGCAGGCATGATTTTGAATTTGATTCAGTGGTCTCCTATGAGGCTATGGACACTAGTATATAAAAAGACATAGTGAAGTTTGTAATCAAACGTACTTTGGCAGCTGTGCCCATCCTAGCTGAGCACTCCCCAGGTAAGCAGAGAGCTGCAAAATGACCTATGTAAATCCTCCCCCATGCAAGCAGTCACAGATGGTTGAAGGTCAGACAGGGCCTTCCCATGGCTGCCCCTGAGCAGTGACCACTCCTAGCAAAGGAAACTCTCTGACGGAAAACCACAGCAAACAGGATGGTTTGCCTTACTGTTCGTGTTGTGAGAGGAAGAGTTGAGGAAGTGGTCAAGGGACCTGTCCAGTTAAACAATTACCAATAGTGGGACTAAACTCAGAGTACAAAGCTTTTTACCCCAGAAGTGCCAAAACAGCTGTGCAGGAATGAGCTGAGTTTGCCCATGAACGTGCCAGAGAACAGAAGTAAAAGGAAATGATTAACTCAGGTTCAACAGAAAGGTGCAGTGATTCTCCAGCACAGGCCAGCGGTCCTTTAGTTTTG
>VYZW01041758.1:7747-32144 GCA_013401315.1 Balaeniceps rex
CGCCCTCACGGCCGTTGGCCCCGCCAGAGGGCGGTGCGAGCATGCGCGATGCGGCAGGGAGAAGGCGGTGCCCTCGCCGGCTGCGCCGGTAGAGGTCGGGGAGGGGGCGGAAAGAGGCGGGGACGGGCAGCGCGGGCAAGGCTGGCGGAGGGGACAGCGGCAGCAGAGGGAAAGGCGGGGGAGACAGTGTCCCCTGGGCCGGGGACCGCTGGCCTGGCCCTGCGCCCCGCGGTGGGGCGGCGAGGCCTACCAGCGGCCACGTCGGTGGAGGCCCACTTGCAGGAGCTGCGCCGGGCCTGAGGGCGGCCTCCTCCCGGCCTTCCCCCACCTCCGCTCGGGCTGCCGGCGGGTGGGGGAAGGCCCGGGGCAGCGCCGTATCTCCCAGCCCTCTTGGAAGGGGGTGCCAAGTGCCGGCAGGGACCGGCCCAGTGTTGGGTGGCCGGTAAAAAGGTGGATGCCGCGGCCCGGTTAGGCGCACTTGGGAGCTGTCGCTTGCAGAAGGTTAAAAGATACGGGGGAGAACACCCCTGCTGCTTGCTGGTGTGTGTTTGTTGTTTTTTAAATGGCAGAAGGCATCAGGCCAGGCTTTGAAAACCAGTATTCGTGTTTATGAGAGACACAGGGTCCCTCAGGCTTGCTGATGTTTGGATGCCGCAAGTTGACACGTGCCAAGATCCTATTTGCGTTGCTTGCCAATTCAAAATCAGAGCATACATGGCTCAACACCGTGCCAGCAAGGCTTCTTCCTTTAGAGATTGCGGCTTTCTCTCTCCAGTACCTCAGAGATATGTCTTCTGCCAGCCTGTGCTCCCTCTTTCCCCTTACTCATCTCTGCAGTCCTGGATATCTGGGACAGCTTTCCTTTTCTTGTTTCTCATCACTTAGTGACTTTAAAAAAGTCCCACTGGAAATCATTTTCTCCTTTCTCTACCTTTAAATCTTTTCCTTCACAACCCTCCCCCTATTTTTGGAGCTGTTTTAGTTAAGTCTCTGAAGTGTTTTAGTTACACTTTGAATTCAAATTCAATTCAGAAATTGAAACTTAAATCTGTCCACGTTCAGGAAGCCTCTGGAGGGGGATTCACTGACATTTATGTTTTGTACTTATTTTCATTGTTGACAACCTTTTCTGGAACAGGTTTCTTTTCTGTGATCATCACTGTTCTCAATAAATTTTAATCCTATACGTTCCATTGGGTATTAATGTAGCACGCTTGGTTATAAGCAAAAATATTATTAAGACCTTGTTATACAGGCATGATAAAAATAGCCCACAGTCAGAGCTAAGATGGAGCTGGAAATTTAAGCACACCTGGTTACTAACAATCTGGACATCTGAAGAGCCAACTACAGCAAAGTAGGTAGGCTGAGAAGATTGGTGTCACTTACCTTTGTTTCCATCAAAAGGTTTGGAGAAATCAACCTTATTTTTAGACTGTTAAGTTCTGTCAAGTGAGCATTTCTGGTGGAATATTGTCTGTCCTCTCTTATGACCTCTATTTTTAAATTTACCTTTTTAAAACAACAGTTTTGATTGCAATTAAAAATTTATCAGCAGAAAAGTTGATAAAGCAGTGAAGGATACAATCAGGAATGAAACCTGTTTAGAGCCCCTTATCATTGAGTAAAAAAAACTCTGGAAAATTTGAAAGAGTGCAAAGTGAGGGCATTCTGCTTTAACCCGCTGATGCACTTCTCTTTTCGGTTCTGTTTCTTTTTTCATGTCTGTAAAAGATCTGCTTAGCAATTATAATTATGGTGAAGTGAAATCCTGGAAAGCTTATACATTATAGATGAATTAAATTAAAATCATTTGGAAGCAGCAAGTTGCACTCCTGAGTAATTTAAATGGTTACTTGATCTTCTCATCTTACTTCTCATCTTTTGCTGCTTCTGCTCCCAGCTACCTTTTCTAAATTTACTATTAAATTCTTTTATAAAGTCATCTCAAACCTAGAGGAATTTGAGTTTTGTATGTGCTTTGATAAAACAAGATAGATCCTAGTTTTATGTGTTGACAGAACAGTCAACATAAATTTAGGGTCTGTCATAAATTTATTGTGAAATCTGGTTTCCTTTAATTTCTAATACTGTTTCTTTAATGATAATCATCTTCCTCTTCAGTTATTCATTTGTCTTCAAGAAATTATCCATTTTCTGCCCGTAGAATATTACAGTCAATATGAGAATTTAGACGAACAATACATTGAATTACGTTACATCAGAAGATGATTTTTAACGCTCCAGTAAGTATGTACTGTATGTTCTTATGCTACTTGCAGTAATCTTGAATTGTGCAGCAATTTATATGTATCGTAGTAGAAAATAATACCTCTGGGGAGGGCGGGGGGAACCCAAAACCCCCAAAAAACATAATTCTGATCTTGACATTGGTGTGCTGTGTGACTTTCAATAAATCATGTTTAAAGCTTTCACTACTAAATGGAAGTTCATAAATAAATAACAACATGGTAGCCTTATTTCTTGAACGTGTGTTTTGAAATCGGGCGTTGCAAAGAGGGTCCACAGGTAACTGATGCCCAAGCTCCTAACCAGTTTAGGAATTCTTGAAAGCCCCAAATACAACTGAAATTCTGACCCCACTGAAAATAATGAAAACTTTCCATTCACTTCAGCAAGACCAAAACTTCCCCCTGTGCATTGAAAATATATGTAACATAAGACATTGAATCAAAGCTTTCAGAAATAGAAGCCTTATACATTAAATCAATACCTAGTCACAGGAGCTCCTGAAGACTGTTCTCTTAATGAGACAGGAAACTAAATAGGGGTTTGAGAACCTAGCCTCAAGCTTATGGTTTTTTTCCAAATTTTTGGACCTATTTGAAAATACGGGGCAGGATTTTCAAATGTGTTTTGAAAAACACGTGTTGCAAAGGCAGTCAAGTCCATAAGCAATATTGAAAATTCTATCTGTTTGACCTTATTTTCCTCCGATACCTTAGTAAACAATAGCAAGAGAGGTGTCCTATAGGAATACAGGCTATCTCCATTAGCAGCTGTCTTGGTATAAACTTTTCTAAGTTCAGCATGAGACATTTCATAGGCTGCTGATAGAGTGTTAAATGTGAAGTATATACTCAGATTCTAAATAATGCAGCTCTCAAAAAGGATCAGCTTTCATTTCATTTGAGAGCTGTTGTAAAACTGTTTCCAAATACCTCCACAGCTACAGGCAGCCCTTTTCTTCTCCTTTAACTTTGCTTTGATGACAGCACTTGATTTTTTTAGTAGACTTTTATGGATACAGGCCAAATTCAGTCAGTTATGGGGCAGAGATCCTTTGCAGCGCATCTGAAATGATGTGTTGCTTGTTAGAGTTGATAGACTAATAGAAGTTAAGAATCCAGATTTATTAAAATTACTGATATGATTACAGTATAAATGTTAAATAATTTCTAGATGATTTCCAAGAATGCATTTTGACTAATTACATCTTTATAAACATAGTTCATGTGCAATGAATCAATAAGAAATCATGTGATTATAGCATGCTTCTCACTACAAAGTGCTGTGCTTAAATGATTTTCCTTCTGTAAAGGACAGTCAGATCCATGAGTTTTTGTTATCACTGCTGGCAAACCTGAAATGCAGAGGCCAGAATTAGTCTTCTGAAATAAGTATATATGAAGTCCTGAAATAAGTAATTCTTCATTATTTGTGTTATGTTAGTGTTCTATGTAATAGAAGCTCACTTACATGGATATAGCTTATGTGGATGTAAAATAAATAGGACAAACATTTAATAGGTATTTAATGGGTACATTATGATAATTTAGGAAGCAAGATTTGCAGAGGAGGATACACCTTTTATTAGACCGGATGGTATAGGTAGATAGATTGTACATGTTATATGATAGCAGTGGAACACTTTCACAGACTATTGCTGGTATTTCAGTAGCTCACTCACAGAAGAGATTCATGACTGGCTCCCTGACTAGAAGAAACCAGCTTTAAATAACTCACTAATGGAGTAGTGGGTGAAGAAAGACTCATTCTGGGCAGGAGACAATTTTCTCCTATATTTAGGGGATAAGGAAAAGAGACGGGAGAGGATCCAGGGAAAAGCAAGAGGCTGAATGTAGGCAGGGGTGTGAAGAAGGTCTCCACTATTGTGATTCTGGAGACATCTCTGCTTGTGGCAATTCTGTGGTTCAGCAACTCTAAAATATGTCTGAAAATCTCCAAGTTTTCTTGCAAAAGAAGGTGGAGTCTCTCACAAAGGGACAGTTCTTGTGCCTACCGGCTACTTCAGAACTTACTGGGGTTTTGAGCATTAATAAGACAGATGTTAATAGAATATAAGGAGTTATTGCAGTCAGTGTAAATTTTGGAACCTGACCCAAAGCTGTTTGAAGTTGATGTTAGTCTTTCCATTGTTTTCAAGGGTTTCCTATTCATCAAATCATCACGGATACTGCATATTAGATTTTTGTTTGCCAGTATTAAGTCTGCTTCTTTGTTTAAAATGAGACATTTTTCTTCTCTAAATTTAATACACTCATTAAGTATGCTTGCTCTATAGTTATGTTCTTAGCTAATTTGCTTAGCAATAGGATTTTATTTTCTAATGAGGAAGCTACCTGAAAGCCTTCTGTAGAAATGAACAATAATGGATATTTGTTATCTCTTTACACAGTAGTTTTTCTATATTTTAAATGAAACACTCCCTAGCTCTAAGAATGTTGAAATATTGTTCTTTATTCTAAAACCTCAGCTGTCTGACTAGCTATAGAAGTTTATGCTTCCTTCCCTGATGCTTATAAGCTTATACTGGCTAAGAAGGCTACTGAAAAAATAAATCTAATTTATATGATTTCCCAAGGAGTTGATGTGTTAACGTGACACATATCCTGGGAGTAAGATAATGAAAAGAAACCCCAACACTTCAGAAGCACTGGATCTTTTGTTGCAAGCACAGGAGTAAAACCAGGAATATCTTAAGATATTTCTGCAAGAAAAGTACAACATTCATAGGTACAAGGTAATTAAAAACAAAATGGTATCACTGAGGTGTTTAATCTTTTAAGTGCTTGTACTTAATGTTGGAGCATTTGTTTGTATGTCCATTCATTGTATGTCAATTTTGGTAAGTGTGCTTCAGTTGTAGATGACAGCAGACAGGAACCTAGGCATATATTTTCAAGGAAGTCATTAAGAGAGCTTATTAAAGGGTGCAATTGTGTGAGCACAGATAAATAGAACTCTTTCTATAAGAGCTGTTTAACTATCACTTGTAAAATAGTGAAGTGTTTCTTGCTCTGTTATTTTCATTAACTGAAGCAATTTCTTTTCTATGATATATGCTAAAGCCTGAAATTTTTTTTCTGATTTTTTAAGTAGAATTCTTTATGAACCATTTTTTTTTTTTTCTTTAAATTCAAGTTCTTCAGTTTCAGGAATGAAAGTCTAACTATGGTTATTGTCACAGGCATCATTGTCCTGCCTGTGGAAATCTATAGATGCCATCATGAACTGGAATCCTTTTGTGTTTAACAATATGATGGTGAACAAAAAAGCCGGTCTCCACCCCACTAGGTTTACAGTCAAAATACACTGGGACAGTTAGAACTGGAGTTAATTTATAATGTAGTGAGATACTTACTTTGAAACCAAAAAGTACATCAGGAAACAAGAGGAGACTTGGGAAGAGATGTTACTGGGAAGCTTATTCCTATTAAGTTACTTAGCTTTCATTAGTGTGATAATGGTGCCTGTTTTGTAGACATCACTGCATTCTCCAGCCTGGAGAAAACCTCAGTACATAAAATGACTTATAATTTAAGAAAGCCCAGACTTTTTGGTACATATCAAATACCCCAAAAGCACAAAAAGCATTTGTTCTTTTTCTTGAAAAATCTTTGGCTCTTAGGGCTCAGTTCTGATAATTCTATCTTCATGGACTGTAGTGGGATTATTCAAAATATATATCTCTCTATTTTTTTCCTGCCTTTTTACATTTAATTCTCACTCTGGCTGTGCATAAGTCTATTTTTTTAAATTATATAATTCTTTTGGCTTTCAGTAAGATAAAAGTGAAAGGAAAATTAAATAAAAATCAAAACTAAGTAAATAAAGGAGGGGAAAGACCTGTGGCTTAAATAGGATGACTTTATCACTAGTCATGTTCACCTCCTGTCCTGAGATATCCTGAATGTTTTCTAAGAGGTCCTTAATTCAGGTTTTAACTCAAAGGGCCATAAGTGGGTTTGGGTACTCTGAAGCTAAAAGCATTGTGCATTCAGTGCTCTTAACCTCTTTAGCTTCAAAGTGTTCTATGAAAAACTGAACAGAAGTTGTTCTACCATGAATGACAGACCACCTGTTTTAAAACTTTTATAACTTTGAAGGTGTTTGTCTTTAATCTTCCAAACAATTTCATCTGTTTATTATTTTCTTAGGCTAGATGATTATTTTGAAGCTTCTGTATTACAGAAAAACAGAAACAGCGTTTTCCAAAACATGGTAAACATAAACATTTTTTTACATTTGGAAACAGCCAAAATACTCAAACTGAGGCAAAATATGCCATTTGTTTTTTTCACCATGACTGAAATGAAAAAGGGTCCCTCAGGAACTGAGTAAGGGGGAAGCACAGGAAAAACTTCCGACCCCTGTATCTCATATAACAGTTTAGTGATGATTTTGCACTCATCATTACTTCTAGAGTTTGCTTAACTCAAGAGTGCTTGTGATTTCATCCATTACTGGCCACATTTTTTTGAGTGCACCTGTGTGGTACTCGATGTCTTACATTTTTGTGGACTTCAATGGGACTTAAAGCCACATGGAATTTTCCAGAAATAAGGATTCTTCAGGTGTGTTAAGACCTTATTTAACAGACTACTGAGCTCTTGAGAGGTACTGCATGAGCTCAATTTCCATAAAAGTGTCAGAACAGATATTCAGAACCTCCAGAATTATGAGAGTATGCTGGTATGTTCTTACAACCTTGGCAATGGAGTTGTTGCCATGGTCTCTAAAATATAGCACACCTGGGAAACATGGTAATCTGAAGAAAGACTTTTAAAAAATATCAGATACTGACGATGTAAATTCTTTATTGTACTACAAAAACATTTTGTCAAATTGAAGAAAATGGTTTTAAAAAAATAAGATGCAGTCAACGGGGGCAAGCAAGAGATGCTGCACTTAAGCAAAAATCGTCAACTGCATAAAGACATGAGGGTAAACAGCGGGCTAAGTGGCAGTTCTTTAGAGAAAAAAGGAATGAATCACAAGCTGATTGTGAGTCAGCCATGTCATTCTGTTCTGAAAAAGAACAAGTGACATAAATAACCTGTAAGATACATAAAATAATGTTTCTGTTCAAGAGCCCTGATAAGCTGAAGTAATGTGTTCGATTTCTGTCATAAAACTTCAAGAAAAACGTAGGTCAGTTGGAGACGTTCTGAAGGACATCAGCAAGAATGGTGAAAGGCTTAGGAAACATGACCTCCAAAAGTGGATGGAAAGACCTGTGTTTATTTAGCCTAAAGTCAAGAGTATGTTTTTCTCATATGGAGTCATGTGGTATATAAAAAATAGAAAAAAAGAAGAAATAATTATTTCTGTGTGTCCATGGTACACAGGCGAAGAAGTAATAAGCTTAAATTCTGAAGTGAATTACTCATATCAGACAATAGGACAGGCTTTCTGAGAAAAAAAAAAAAGTTGAGGCGTGGAATAATTTTCCTGAAATCTGCATTACTGAATGGATTTTTTTTTACCAGGTTAATAAAATATTTAGTTTAACTAGCTGATCTGTCTCACAGTAGATGGATGGATAAGATACATTCTGAAGGTCATTTCAACTATTTTTCTATGGTTCTATAAGATTTGGTATGAAACTCCTACTTACTTTAAATTTATTCACTTCTTAAAGCTGTATTTTTCTCAGTTAGATGGCATTATTCTAAGCTGTTTACGTGAACCCAAAGCACTCAATAACTGAGGATAGTTCATTTGCAGACTGTGAAATAAATATTTACAATTTGTTGCTTTTTTGTGGCTTAGTATGTGTTCATTGTATTTGATTGGATGTGGTTAATAAATGCTTAAAAGCTGTCATTTAGTTCTATTTTACACAATCTTGCATGATTGTTCATCGCCACATTTTCATGCTGCATTAGTTCTTTTTTGTATATTGACAGTGCCATTCAGTTTTGTGGTTTGTGTGTTTTAATGTTATTGGTTTAACTGTCGTCTTTTAGGTAACTCATAAAAATCTAAGAAGTGCTAAGTGGTTTCAAAAATAAATTTAAAAAATTATTTGATAATTTGATTAGTAACAAAAAGGAATAAACATGGTAAACAGTGTTTTCTGATATATCATAATTACACATGCGTTCAACTGAATTGGCTAAAACTAGGTGCTCAACCAAGCATCTAATTATTTTGAAAAACTGCAGTTGGATGCTGCATTTGCACTGAACATAGACAAGGGTTCCTGATACTGATTTCTGCATCTTTAAGAAAGCAGTGAAGCATGAAGGAGCATAATAGCACACCAAATTTGGAGCTTGCAACTCTTGCTAATACAAATAGTCTTTTCTTAGAGGAGAAAGTAAATTTATTTGCATATGATTATTAATGTTGATATAATTTATAGCTGTAGAGAGGATGTCCAAGATGGCATTTTCTAAGAAAACAGGACATTGTTCCAAGAAGACACATTAGGAAGAGTCATGTAGTCACGTTTGTCTCAACCTTGGTGAATATGAGTACTTCTTTGCTAGTTTCATGTGAATCTTTTGTGTGATTCTGTTCACAGGACATTACAATTGATCAAATGCTACATATCTGAATATATCTTCTCAAATGTGAACCCATCTCTGAAGTATTTGCAACAGTGAGGATTGCAGTAGGTTTAGCTTCTCTGTGGCTTAGTCAGGTGGATTCTTCTGAACAAGGTTCATTTCTTTTTAAGAATAGGGTCTACTGGAGAGGTCAGCAACATTACCAAAAAGATTATTACCAAAAAAGTCTGTGCTGGGCTGGCCCTGGCTGGCAGCCAAGCACCCACCCAGCTGCTCACTCACCCTCCCCACCCTCAGCATGACTGGGGAGAAAACAGAACAGGAACGAGACAGCTCATAGGTGAAGATAAAGACAAGGAGGTCACTTACCAATTACTGTGGCAGGCGGAATAGACTCGACTTGGGAAACTAATTTATTGCAAATTAATATAAATATTTAGTTGCTCTTTCAGGTACTAAGAAACAAAACCCAAAGCAAGAAACATTTAGGGAAAACACACCACTCCTTTTCCCAGGCTTGACTTCACATCAGACAACTCTCCTCCTATCTTGTTATGGTCGCAGGTGCCTTCAGTGAAGCAAGGAATAGCAATGGTGGAGGGGTGGTGGTGTTTGCAGTTTCTGTTTGTCACTCCTTCTTTGCTCTTTTCCTCTGCTCCAATGTGGGTCTTCCATGGGCTCTGTCCCTTTGGGAATATCTGCTCTGCCATGGAGCACCTCCTGCAAGTACAGAAACTTGTATGCACTTTGCTTTTTCAGACAGAAAATCCATATCGCATCATCACTCTTTAAGAACTGAATAGAATCAGAAATTGGAAGTTCTGCATGCTCTCATCAGCTTTCCTCATTCCTTTCTTCTCAGCCTGCCTCATGGCTTTTAATTTAAACAAATAATATATAAAATGTGTATTTTATAGCTATTAGTCTGACTTATGTGATATTCAACATATATTGCTATGCATTGACAAAGATAATTTATCATTTGTATTGACATCCAGCTCTAAATTTCCCTCAGGGTGGGCAAATTTTTTTCTTATTTATTAGGTTTATTACTGTAGCAAGTAGGAGCTTTATCAGGAACTGACCCCACATTGTCCTGAAGAGAACAACAGCCGCTGACAGTAAGTGCTTTCAACCATTAGAAGACAAGAGAAGGCCAGCGAGGTAATAAGGTCAACCTGATGAGAGGTAGTTTTAGCGCAGCAGCAAATTAAGCGTTGCCAAGGTCAGCAGTCCAAATTCTTAGTGAGTCATCTGTCCATTTTCCTGTTGGTCTGACAGAAGCCAGTCTCCATGTGTGAGAAAAAGTCAAGAGGGAAAAAAAGCCAGAAGGCATGAACTGTGATGGACAAGATTTAAAAAAAAAGATCATAATGAACAGTGTAGGTCATTATCTTCATTGGAGAAATATACAATAACCATTCCAGAGGATTCAAATATCCCACAGCTAGTGTATATGGCTAAATGGTAGTAGAAATCACCAACAGAGATAATTTAAAAAAGGCAAAAAAGCACTGCAGTAGTGATTAAAGATACTTACTTTGTACATCTCAAACTCTGAAAATGCCATCACTACGTATTAACTCTGCCTTTTTTCTCACCTACGCTTCTTCACAGTAGTTTCACGGAACTCTTGTGATCTGAAGAAGAAAACAAGGAGATGAGGGTTTCTGTATTCTGTGAGTCAGTGCCTCTGGCCTCTGTGGAGAGGGCTTTCTACAGTTTTCTCAGGACAGTGGTACTGCAGTTTGGCACATCTCACAGGTGGGAAGATGCAGAGATGACAATCATGAAGTTCGTAGGCAAGATAATAGTAAGACATTGATTAATTGTTAGTCTCTTTACTACCATAATCTCACTCTAAACTTTATAATCATTGAAATATAGAGTGATTTCCCACATGATGTGCTTGCAAAACAAAGTATCACACACTGTTCAGAATATTAAAAATCTTCCTTTCTTATATAGATGTCAGGAATCGGATTGTTCTGGAAATGTTTATCAGGTGGTACTGGTAAAACGGAAGTTTTATCAGTACCACCTCAAATGATAACGTATGACAGAGCACAGCTTCTACTGACATCAACAAGTGTTGCATGTAACCATCTGAGAATTGATGTGGACTCTCTATATAGAGTGACATTCCAGAAATTAATGGATATTTATGGAAAATCATGAACAATCCTTATATGAATTATTTAACTGTCATAGGCATATCTACATTGAAAACCAGACAAAGGTAATATGAAGAAATGAAATGAAAAACAAGATAGAAAAAGAACAGGACAAGAAGGAAGAAGGCTATAAAACCAATAAAAGGTACATTTAACATTTCACTATCTGTCCAGACATCTATAACTTACTGTAAATCTATACCATCTCCCTTAGGGCATAAACTAGGATGATTAAGACCTCCAAGAAAAGGGAAGACTAGCAATTAGGTCTTAGGTTTATTGATAACTAAGGAGCAGTATCCCTACAGTAGACTTTAAAATTCTATAAAGCTGTTATAAAAGCCAAAGGATATCAGCTATTGGTGGGTCTTGTGAAGTATCAGAGCTCATCAGGTGGGGCTATGAGTCTGACATAATGCTTTTCCTTTAAATCAATGCAGTAATAATTATACTCTTTTTAAATACTGCTGAAAATTGTGAACAATTTTCCACAGAAAGGGGAACCATCCTCAGAAAGTAAGAACAAGTAACTGCCATTGGCTGTTCTAACTGTAAGAACAGGAAAACAGTCTGGAAAAATAAAAAATGGTCTGAGAGCATAGAAAACATAATAATCTGTTGTCTGTTCCAGGTGAAAAATAAAAATTAACTGCACGTATTGGCTGCTCAAAGTGGTGATGTCCTATGCTCTCTTATGTCTCTGTGATATAAAAATGAGTTAATGTTTTCCCAAAATGGAGCCTCTGTCTGAGAACTTCCCATGCTGCACATACTTTTCCTTTCCTAAACAGGTTGAATTTTCCACACAAACTTTCTACAAGATCTTGGACTCTGACTAGGAATGCCGGGCTGACTCCAGACGCTGTGACATGGATCATCTTTGCAGTGAGACTCTGTCATTCTGTTGGTCCCCCTCTGGGCCCACACTTCTGGTGTCAGTTCGGTTTGTCTTCCCACCTCTGGGATGGTTGGTTCCCCCTCCAGGGTGGTTTGCCCCCTTCTGAAATCTGTCTAATTTGCTTGATATAGGTATTATATATCCATATAAGTAATCTTCTGTAAGTATATGAATATATTACATTGCTGATGTTTGCTACATTAATGATTTTTCCAGTAACCTATATATGTTGTTCTCTATAATAGCAATTGGTTGTTCCTATTATACTGATTGTTGCTATATGATTAATTGTTGCTATATAATTAATTGTTGCTATACTATTGATTGCTGCTATTATTGATTGTTACTATTATTGATTGGTGCCATACCCTTGATTGATACTGTATTACTGATTGCTGATAATAATTTGTAGTAGCTCGATATCTCTATATATTTTTTCTTTATTAATCATAGGTATACTGGCTAGTGGTGATTTTTGTGGTACTTTTGGTAATCTGTAATAAAGTAGAGAAATTTAGAGAACAAAGCCTCCATGTCCTTGTCTATCACAGAATCCTAAGAACCCACGGTCACAATCTCTAGATACCTGCAGACTGGGTAACCCTTTAGGTTGTGACAGATGGCTGGCTTGGAGGATGAGGGGAGAGCAGTTTATCTCAACTTTAGTGAGGCTATCGACTCTATTTCTTATAACAGCTTGTCTCTGAGGACAAGCCGATTAAGTGCAGGCTGGGTAAGTGGATAGTGAAGTGGACTAAAGACTGGCTGAAGATCTGGGCTCAAAGGCTTGCAATCATCAGGACAAAGTCCTGCTGGAGGACAGTTGCTAGTGGTGTGCACCAGGAGTTGTTACTGGGGCCAATATATCTTCATTAATGGCCTGGACAACGGGACAGAGTGCACCCTCAGCGGGTTTGAATATGATGCAAAACTGGGAGGAGCGGCTGATGGTTGTGCTACCTATCCTTCAGAGAGACCTCGACAGGCTAGAGAAGTGGGCCAACGAGAACCCAGGAGACAAGCCATTTTAGAATGAATTCATGAAAGGAGCCTCACCTGTGATCTCTGAAGGAGTCTGTGGAAAAGCCTGTCTCTCACCACAGGCTGAGAAAGGAGGAACCTGCATAGTTTAGGCTCCTGTGCCTGAAGTTACACTTTGTGAATGTGCACCTTTTAAGTGGCCAGCTTGTAAAGCCCTAGGACATAAAATCGATCTGACAGGAAGGATATTTTCTATCATATGACAACTGGTTCTCAAGAAGTGGAATACAGAGCTGAAGTGACATGAGTTTCCCCACCATTGTCACTGTTTCACTCCTGAGTAGCGCTACCCGGTGCTTGTTGAACCAGTGTCCTGACAGCTTGTCAAAAGCCTCCTTGGAAATAGCTGTCGCATGATTTACTGCATCAAACAATCTGTCTTTACATTCCAGTTCAGGCTTGACAAATCTGTCAGTTTCTCCAATCTTTTCACCGTTCATAAAGTCAACATTTCTGTGAAGCAGCCAATTCTGAGAGACCTGCAAGGAAACCCCTGGTGATTGTTTCAAGTGTGACTAATTTAGAAATAGTGTAAGATATTTTTAAATCTCAACAAAAGAAAGGAGCTCAGAAGGTAGCAGGAGGGCTTCATTAAAAATTATCTAACAACATCTGAGGGTTTGCCGTGCAGCAAAGATTTATTTCAGAAAAATCTCACTGGTCTAGGAAAAGTCAGTGCTTCCCTTGAGGATGTGTTTGGTCCATATTTGTAAGCTCTTAGAGTGTGTGTTATAAAAATTATGAGGATACAACCTTTAAGCACTTGGACGAGCGAAAAAAACCACTTATCTTGCTGGCTGGATAAACAACTTGAGTCCTGCATTCCTCAAATATTGTTATCCTTTTGAAGTTTTGTTTGCAAAAAAGTTTTCCACTTAATAGTTTTTGCTATTTTTATTTCCCTATTGGAGAGAAGAGCAGGGTATTAAGCTGTTACAATGCATATGTCAGTAAACCAAGAAAACGTAAGTTGGATCTTAATAGTTCTCTCTCCTACTTCCTTTTCACACATGTGATTTGTGTTATTTTAGTGAAATTGATTTTTGCCATGTTTTAACAGATGTCACAAGTAAAAAGAAGCAAAACTATCTAAATTACTAGGGGAAAAAAGAGTGATGAGGAAAAATAAAAAATGCAAACTTATAAAACAATTCTGACTGTGTAGAGTTCTAAGCTGGAATTAAGTTTCATTCACATCATTGTACTTCATCAAATGATATAGCCTATTCACAGTAGCATTGCATGATGTGATGTAGAAATTTTGAGGGATTCAATTTTTTTACTGTTTTCTGTACTGATTTAATCTCTTGTGTGAAGTGGAGAGATTAGTTCAGCTTTTTGAAAACCGCATTGGCTTTTTCTGAATAACAAGAAAGCAGGCTCTGAACAAAGACAAAGCAGATTTGTTTCTTGGCAGAGCAACATATATGGTGATGCTTCAGAGGACAAGAAGTGGTCTTTCAGTCCTGGCCAAAGCAGCAGGACTCTTTCAGTTGTTGGCAGAAGTATGAGTTTGAGATTACTTGAATGTGTGGGCAGAGGTGTGTAATTGATATTCACAAAATCACAAAAGTCCTTGGGGGATTTATGGCACAAACAGGACTGGAAATGTCACTTTCAATCTTTCATACAATTGCTTCTGCCTCACAGTCTCAGCACTAACCAGCGTGCTTGGCTCTGCTGTGGCACTTATACGTCAGAGAGCCCAGGGTAATAACAAAACCCTTTTGTTCTTGCTACATGCATGCAAACATTACTTGAGGTAGTTTGATTTGTGCTACCACACCTGACATTTTCTCTGTCAGCAGGGAGAACTACCAAATTTGACAAATCGAATGACTCTTGCTCAAAACACTTTTCTGGAAATCAATTTGACTGTTTTCGCCTGGCAGGTTTGTAAATTCCCCAAACCTGATGTTCCGTCCTTGAGACGAAAAATGCTTCAAAATATGAGGATGGTTTTTGACTTTCTTTGGGTCCAAGACATTTGCCCCAGCCTGCAATTTGTGAGGCAGTTTGTTCACAAAGCCTTCAACAATTTCTTGCGCCTTGAGACAGTGTTCACTCTGTTAATCATCTGGAAACAGCTACAGGAGATGATCATGGCAGGTTTTGGCCAACAAGAGCCATAGTATTCTCCTTGTATTTTCTGTTACCAAGACAGAGTGTTTGGTAGTCTCCTGCAATAAGTTTCCTCAGCTTGAGGTCATGATCTGTGCACTCAAAATACCTTCCAGAGGCTGGGCATAATAGTACACATCAGCTGCAAGTAGCCAGTGCAGCTACATAGTTCAAGGCAGTTTGGATTTGGTTGGAGCTGCATGGGAACAGTTTTATTTGTCTAGTCCAGCTGTGCTCCTTGCATACATTTTTTTGCTAACTTTACACCAACAGAGTTTACCTAGACAGGAGAAATTCCCTGTTGCTGTATGTTATCGTGGCTTATACTACTTGTGGAGCCTGTTAATAGCTACTGGTCATCAGCTCCATATACTCCAGCCTCGTCCATGTAAGGTGCTGTTCTACTGAATGGTGGAAGGGTCAGCTGAACCAGCTTCAGTGTACTCTGTGATCATGACACAGAGTGAGTTAGAGGATTTTCTTGAAGAATAGCAGAGCTATAAACAATGTCAGAAAATATGTGACAAAAGGAACGTGCGCACTTCAGACATCTTGTGTTTCACCTCTCTGGGTTGTTTCAGTGAAAACGCAGCAGGTTCCCTTGCCAGGGGACTGTTAGCTGTAACCTGGGGCAGAAGAGCAATGTGTGAGATCAATACTGAATGAGTAAATGTAGCATTAGATTAACCCAATGTAAGGACATGATGTAAAATTGAATCAGTATGAACCTGTCCCTAGAGAGTAGACATAGTATTTGAGACTGGAATGTACATAGGAAGCCACAGGAGNATATTTCATCCAAACCTAATGCTAGACACAAACTATTAGCTCTTTATGCAATATGTAGTGCTGTTTCTGAGTTCTGGAACACAACTGCCTATGCTAGTAAGCTTTTAGCTTTTTAGCTAGTGTTTTTGTCATGATTTTTTCATGTGCCACGAGTAACTTACTTACCCAAAGAATTCCTGGGCATGATTCTGGAGTTGGAAAGTTCCAGTGAGGGCTGCCAATAGATAGTTTGCATGCAACCACCAGATTTCCCAGGATAACCGCGATTACTAGCATGGAAACAAGCTTTTCTGTGCCAGCTGGTTTCAAGACCCAGGAATACTCTCAGTAAATTTAATTTACTAGCATAATTCTTGGGTGTCTCATCTTTCTTTTCCCTTCATTTTTACCTGATCTCTATAAAACTCCCTCTGATTTCTTACAACCCAGAGTTACTAAGGCTGCATTCAGAAAAAGTAAGTTGGGTCTTTCATATTAGGAAACTGTCTGAAAGGTCAATTAAGAAAATAACTTCAGTTTTCCTTTATTGCTTCAAGTTACCATAAGTGTTTTATCTCAGATGTTCAAACTTTTCTCTGCAACTACCTATGTCTAGGAATTTAATGTTTGTGCCCCTCATGAACCACCAGAATCCATACACTGAAGCTTTGAAAAAAAAAATTGTCAGTAGACTTTCCTGTAAATGCAATATACAACAAAACATCATAAAATGCAAGAAACACATAAAATTAACTGCATATGTGCTTAAAGGCATACAGTACTTCATGTACTACACTATTTTAAACTCTCTGCGGTCATAGATGCATGCATTTAATATTACTGACATAACTAGTCCTTGTGAAGTCAGTAGGGCATCTCACAATGGCTGATATTAAGGCCAAATACTGGTAACTGCAACAGCATCACATATAGGTAAAATGAAACATATTTTTTGAAAACTTTCCATAGTCGGACCAGATTTAGTAAAAATTCAGAATTTTTCATGACCACAAAATAAAAAGAAAAGTAAGGGTCAGCGCTCTTAAAAGGAAGTTGCAAGTTTGGCTTCTCTATTCCAGTGAAAGTTCATATAAGAAAGAAAAGAATATCCCCTCAGAATTTTACCTCAGGTTTTTAAAGTGTAATTTACAGATTATCATGCTGTAAAAATTGTGATTTCCCTCCAGGGGAAACATCAGGATTTTATTAAGGAGCAGAGGTAAGTTACTACAAGCCCTTTTGGCTAGCCTAGTGTTTTTTTCTTTTTTTTTTTTTTAACTATACCAGATTTCCTGACAGAAAAGTAATTGGCAGGTGTTTGGAGAGAGATGCATCCAGCTCACAACATCCAAAGTTAAAGCTGGCAAGTGAAATAGAAGAACCTATCCTTTCTCCTTGGAATGTTTACTTTTTAAAAAAAATCTGTATAGCTGTATTAAATAATACTCAGACACTAAGCTAAGACCAATGAGTAACTATATGAGCCCAAACAGCTTCCCTTAAGTGCTGGAGAACTATGCTCAAAGCCAAATTTCTGTTTCTATGATCCTGGTAAGCCCGGAGGTGGTTTAGCTTTTCTTATGAATAAGAGTATCTTGAGATTATCCAAATTTACACAGCAAATCTGCTACTGCAGCACTCAGACTGTTTTGCCATACTAAGGCTGATCTTGTGACCTTCTTTCACTGTCAGTAGTACTGTTGTAGCCATGGTAGTATAAAGATAAATGAAATATAAGATAAATAGAGAGTGGCAATAGTCAGATAGTTGAAAAAAGTGGCAGAGCTGGAGGAAAGAGGATTCTTTTAAATGTTATTCCATTATGGAGCAACTATTAGCATGTCTCTGCCACAGACTGCAGAAAAGTTGGGGGAAAGGAGAGAGAATGAAGCAAAACTGATAAACAGAAAAAATCTCACTACATAGCTTGAACTGTCTTGAATTTTTGTTAGGTGGAGATTCCTTCTACCACAACTATTTGCAACACTTCAGTGCTATATGGATGTCAACTGAACATGTTAATTTTGATCAGACCATTCATTCAACTTGTTTGATAAACACCTTTGAGAGGCTCAGTGATATTTCTGAGAAAACTGCAATGATCCATCCCTGCCCCACAGGATGGGACCTTGTTTACTTGTCAATAGTGTAATGGTCTTTCCTCTTCCATTCACAGATTCAGTGAAGAAAAAGAATTGATCAATTTTTATTGATAAAATAAATAACTTGATACTGCCAGTCATAAAATTAGCCATTTCTTTTTAAAATCCATCAGAAACATTTGATTGTAAGACCCACTAGTGTTGACAATTGCACATCCTGACTACAGGGTGTGCAAAGAAATAACTTGGAGTAGCCTTTGAAAAAAACCACTGATGGCAAAACCACCAACTGCTTCAAACACCAAGCTTAGTTATTTGTGAATTGTATTACAGAACAGAAAGCAAGGGACTAGAGTCAAAGAGCAAGAAGGTCTCTTTTAATCTATACTAGGTTTTTATTCATTTAAAATTTAACTAACACTAATCATGGGTGAAACAGGCAGGATGAGCAATGCTGTTGCATCAGGAGGGAAATGTGAAATATATGGTTTGTGTACTTTCTACCTTCCGAGGAACCAGTTGGCATCATAATCCAAGCACTATTTTTTATGATGCCAGGATCAATACTGAAAATGGGAGAAGTAATGAGCAGCTTTAATTCTTCCCATAAAGTCAGAACACCATCTACCAAATAATAAATAGGCTCAACCATTGCTCTGTTTTCTGGAATGCTACTTAGCCACAAGGACCTATTTAATTATTTCTTTGGTTTTATGGGTCTGTCTACAGTCATTTACTTTTCCTTCACAGTCGGTTACCCAAGGTAATTCTAACTGTAATGAGTCTGGGATGTTTTGCTACAGAAGTAGGAGGACAGCTTAGAGGCCCTGCTGAGAGCATTTTCCTCTGGCTAACAGTGAAACCTCTTCTGCTGAGGCTTCTGAATCCCTTTGTGAGATAGCCTTAGTGCCCTACAAGCTTCACCTTGGACTCTCACCCACCGACTCTGTCCATGGCCAGGAGCCCCATTTCAGCTCAAGGCTGGGGCCCTACTTTTTGCCTCATCTGCCTCTCTCTAGCCCTGTCCACTCCCGTTCCTGAGCTTTTAGTTAGATTTCCTGGACTGATATTAGACATGACTCGGTACCTCAGCTTTGTCTGGACTGTGGGTGGGACCCATAGTGATGGGCATCCCTGCTGTGCTCACCCTGCTCAGATACTGTGGGTCTGGTGAGGACACGGTGATGCCTGTGCTGTGCGTAACCTCAGCTGTGGTTTGCCCTCCCTGTGGAGCAGCCTGCCTCTTGCTGCTCCTCAGCAATACTTTTGGCAAGGAATGGGGCTTAGTCTTGGGGACCTTTGTCAATTCAGTGGCTGTTCCAGTCTTGCAAAGCTAAATTCAACAGGTTGTGTGGCCCACACCACTCTGGAAGATTTGCTCATACCCCTAGAGCATCTGGGTTCCCAGTGCACTGTTCAGCCCCATCGTGAGGGCTGAGGGATCTGGACTGGGACATCTCCCAAATCCCACTTCTGTCATTTCATTTTAAGATGAAAAACCTGCTGAATTCTGTTCCAATGGCCTATTATTGCTGTGATTTATCATTACAAAGTCATTTATCTTAACCACCAAATGCCTCAAAAATGACATCTATATCAAGTTAGCACCCACTAATATCTGTGATAAATACCTGTTGTTTCAATGGGAACATAAGCTAAAGTTTTGTGTGCTTTTGAAGACTTCATCTGTACTAGGAATCATGTAATCTGTTAGTTTAAATGATCAGCTAGATGGTAGTGGTAGCACAGAGGGGGCCGAAACAGAGTTTTCTGAATAATCTGCCGTGGATCTGAAGAACCTTAATTTGGATGAGATAAGTTCAAGGGTGAATGCGTCTGTGTATCCTTTAACCAGACTGTCTATGTGCAACCATTTCTGCAGCATGACAAAAAAATTTGCTCAGCATAAAAGCTAAGCATGGAATCATCCTTCAACAGACCTATTTTTAAAAGATAAAATCAAACAGGCAAAGCTAATGGAAGGAGCAAGCAGACTTTAAGACAGGTGCTATATTGCATTTCTTTGTGGAAGGGCGAGAACAAATATGTAAATTTTGCACATTGTCCTTTTGCTTTGATTATATTTTTGTGTTTCAGCCTTTTCGGTTTAAATATTTCAACATCACTTCTTCCATCTCAGCATCATTCCTGTTTGCTGTTAACTTAAATATCCTGTTGTTTGAGTATCCTTTGAGAAATAAACTGAAAAGTTCTAAAGTGAATCAATGATCCTAGCCGGGCTGTATGGGAGAATGTTTAATCATAACTAATAATTATATTTTGAGAGAAGAAGCTCTCATCAGACTAGGGGCTGGAAATGTTTCATGGTACTAATGTTGTTCGATTGTTGCTTTGTTTCTTAATTGCCTCTGAAAAAATAGGCAAATCTTTCTTGTCAGGAAGCTCTCTCATCATAAGCATATTGCACGTAGGGGCCCACTTCACACAAAGCGTGAGAATACAAAATTAGGATTTTCAACTCCATTCTTTAACTATTTTATTATAGTCTCTGCCTATTACACCTTAAAATATTGCAGCTCCTGTTTGGAAATGTAGTAGCAACAAGTCGGAAGCTTCCATCATCTGGCTTATGAGGGCTAGCTAAAGCTTTAAATGTTATTTAAACATATCTTTTTATGACTTAATTTGATTTTTATTGTTATACTTTAGAACATTACCAATAATGCTGTCAGCCATTTTTATATGAGTAAATAACATAGGTTTGGTTTTTTTCTTTCCTTTATTTTGTTCCTGATTCTTTTCTGTGAGTTTCAGCAATCAGCCTAAAATTTTCCATCCGAATTTTCAGAGGGATCATGTTAAAAGAAGGCTGTGTTACATTATTGGTTTTTTTGTGGAGAGAAATAGAAACTCTGACTCTGAACCTTATAGCATTGACTGGAAGCATCTTGAAAAATCAAATCACTGCAGTCCATTCCTTTTTTCTTTGGTTGTTGGAAAGAAAAGAATAAACAAAACAGATGCACAAGAATTTCAGTCTGACAAGGCAGAAAGGATGTTTAGACTAGGAGAATGTCTCAGCCTTGCCCTAATCCAATTAACAAGTTGCAGTTTCCTATTTCTGTTGTTCCTCAAATATCCTTCCCAACCCATCTCATCCCAGCCCTATGGGGATGAGGATGGCTAGCTAGAAGGATTAGATTGTTTAAATTTTTATTGTTGTATGTCAGCATAGTTTTCCCTTTAGTAATGTCAGAAGTTATTTTCTGTAATTAAAAGGATTACTCAGAAGAGGAGAAAATTTTGAATATGACCATCATTTTAGATGTTTTGTTATTAACCAGTTATAATTGCCCAGTTTGGGTACCTGAGTACAAGAGAAACGTCAACAAACTGGAGAGAATCCAGTGGAGGGCTATTAAGGTGTTTATGGGCCTAGAGCATATGACATAGGAAGAGGGGCTGCGAAGCTGAATTTTTTTAGGCTAAGGGTGTTTTCACCTACTGAAAAGGGGTTAGAGAAGATGGAGCTAGACTCTTCTTGGAGGTGCACAAAAAAGTCTTCACAGTGAGAGCAGTTAAGCACAGAACAGGTTGCACAGAGAGGCTGCAGAATCTCAACAGGGCAAGTCCTTGAGCAACCTGCTCCAACCTTGGAAGTTAACTCTGTGCCAGGGAGCAGCATTAGGAGGCTGCTCTGCAAGGATTGCTGTCTGATCATGCAGGGATGGGGTTAAGAAAGCCCAGGCTGATCTGGAATTGAATCTGGCAAGGGATATGAAGGACAAAAAGAAAAGATTGTGCAAGTACATAAACAGCAAAAGGAAGACTAGGGAGAACCTGGCTCCTATGCTGAATATAGAAGAGGAACTGCTGACAAAGGGCATGGAAAAGACCAAGGTACTCAGTGCCTTCTTTGCTTCAGTCTTTACTGCTAAGATCAGCCTTCAGGAATCTCAAGCCCTTGAGACCAGAGGAAAGTCTGGAGCAAGGAAGAATTATCCTTGATGGAGGAGGACCATGTTAGGGAGAACTTAAACAAACTGAACATGCAGAAATCCATGCAGCCTGATGGGTTGCAGCCACAAGTGCCGAGTCACTAGCAGCACAAGAAGGTAAAGCATAAGAAGGTGATCAGGAGTAGTCAGCATGGATTTATGAAAGGGAAATCATGCTTAACCAACCTGATAGTGTTATACAATGAGGTGACTAGGTTGGTGGATGAGGGGAGGGTAGCGGGTATTGTTTACCTTGACTTTAGTAAGGCTTTTGATACTGTCTTCCATAACATCCTCATAGATTAGCTGACAAAATATGGGTTACATAAATGGTCAGTGAGGTGGATTAAAAACTAGCTGGACAGCCAGGCCTAGAGGGTTGTGATCAGTGGCACAAAGTCCATTTGGAGGAAAGTCACTAGTGGTGTACCTCAGGGGCTGATACTGGGGCAATATTACTTAACCTCTTCCCAGTGCGGGGGGAGAGGGTGAGCGAGTGGCTTTGTGTTGCTTAGTTGCCTACTGGGGTTAAACCACGACACAAGGCAGCTGCTCCGTGGGCAAAGAGGTTACAGAGAGTGACGGTTACAGAGTGGTCAGGGCAATTAGAGCCTTCTGGTGCACATATGTACCTGCTTGGAGGAGGCGATTGGACTAGACGATGGCCAAAGGTCCTTTCCAACCTGAATTATGTTATGATTCCACGACTGATAAGTCAAATCCTGTTTCTTCTTCTTCAAAAAGATTATTTATTTTTGTTAAAGTACATTCATAGTCTGTCCTTGTTGTTGACAGTTTAATTGCTGGAATGATCAGAAGATGAAAAACAATGTGCCATTTCTGAGTGGTAAATTCTTCTCGATTCTTGGAAGTGGAATCTGGGGTCTAGCAGATATGCCTCATAGACAATATACTTGAAAGGACTGAGGCCATGTAATCCATTTGCTACTATCTTCAATGCAAGATCAATTAGCTAAAGCATTTCTGACAGTGGCTTGATTGACCACTTAAAAACCTCTAGTGAGGAAGACACCTGAGTTTACACTGGCAGTACTTCATCGTCTTTATTGCTAGGAAGTGTTTCCTTACTGTCTACCCTAAATGTGTCTTGCTGCAGTTGAAGCCCCTTATCCCTATCCACTGTAGAAATGGAAAACAAATTACTTCCTTTCTCTTCTCAACAGTGTTTTATGTATTTAAAGACTGCAAGTATGTCCGTTCCTTTTTTTGTTTTTTAGTTATTTTTAATCTAAGCCATCCTATGCCCTTCAGACTTTTTGCACATGTGGCATGTTTCTAGATACTCTCATTATTCTCTCATCTCTTTGTCTGGTCTGCATCTTTTTGAAGTGCAGTGCTCAAACCAGGACATCACACTATGGCTGAATTCTTTTCATGACTGAACAAACTGGAAGGCTTAATTCACATATTTTGGAAGTTATACTTCTGTTTACTTGAAAAAGAGGTGCTACAAATTGACAGTGAAGTAGCAGAAACTTTTAAAAAATACATTCATATTAATGCAATTGCACAAAATCAGTCACTCAGCATGAACCAGTGTTCCTGTGGTGAAAGTGTGTGCTTCCTAAAATAGATATGTTTTCTATTTCTTGCTTTCTCACACACATATATGTGCACATACCACTCATTTATGTTGTATTTGGAGTTAGAATTCATCACATTCCCTTTAGGTACATTTATTATGTAGATATCCACAGCAGGTATCCCATTACCATCAAGGGAAAACACAAGAATTATTCATCTGATTTATTTTAAGATACCTTCTCTAACATGAGACATACCACAATCTAGAATTCCCATTTTTTCACCACTGACTATAAAATGAGTCTAAATTACTGGCTTACATGTAGACAGTGAATGAGTTTACACATGGTCAGATGCATCCCATCTCCTATGCTTCTGATTATTTCCAGTACACCAGTAACTAACAATAATACTTGTCCATAAAGTTCAAGGTAATCAGTAAGCTTCTTTTCACTAAAGGCAGTATTTATTTGACTTGCAAGCCATTTAGTAGTCATGCTGCAATGCTGTTACTAGATGCTGTTTATTTTGAATAGCTTATGTAAGCTAGTATTACTGCTGCCGTCCCAGGTCTCTTTCTCACATCTACAATTCAAAAGATTTTTATGTGTACTGATTATTAGTTTCCTATTGATGCTGTAATATATTTCATGCATCCAGAAAGACGTAGGTCAAATTCTCTTTACATCCATATATTGCACAACACCATTCAGTCCTAGGACTTCTCCATAAANCCTTATACTTACTAGATTGTAAGAGCCCAAGTTTCTAAAAAATCAGTCTGCATGGAGGATTTTTTTTTTTTCAAACATAATATAATTTCTATCTTTTTAATTTAGTCCTCTTCAGTAACTACTGTATTTCATCATTTAACTCAGAAATTGGATGCCTTAGGGCTTGACTTTATCATGCACTAATAAAATGAAGAGAAACAGACCTTTAAAAATAATTGCCAAAATAGAGTCTGTCAGCAAGCATTAGACTCAGCTGTGGCACTGGCTTGAAAAGG
>VYZW01041758.1:38060-91192 GCA_013401315.1 Balaeniceps rex
CTGTAACAACTCTAAATACTACGTAGATCAGGCACAGAAGGCAATACCTAACATACATTGCCCAGTGGGTAACAAGAAAACATAACAGAAAAAGAAATTATTTATAGTATGTGTCATCATCTTTGCCAAACTGTGTTGACTGGTGCATTCATGCCAATAACATGACAAACATTTCGCATTTCATAGCTAAGAAGCAGGTTTGTCATGTACAAAAAAGTACTGTATCTGCTGCCTTCCTTTTTGGCAGCAAATCTCATAGTGACAGTGCAAATGATTTGACAGAGGGACTGGCATAAAAATAGCATCATGATCTCTCTGGGATGGTTTTGGAAAACACTGAGATAATTTCAAAAATCTTTTGGCTTACAAATTGCATCTTTAATCTTCCAGTATAAATGTAAATATGTCTCAGATAGAGTTAGTCCTGTTTAAGAGGATATTTTGTATAAAACCAAGTTATGTATAAAACCAGAAAATGTAAGAAGCTTGTTCTGTGTTTGACAGTAAGGACAAAGTACCTTGAACTACCGTTACACACTGCTTGCATACGAAATGCATGACACTTGAAAAAGATTTCTCTGGGTTTTCTTAACAGGTAGAAATTACTATATGTTACTTGGAGAATTTAGTGGCAGAATAAATCAATTTTCTTTACTAGACAGTCAACAGATCTGTATCATACTTTGTACTTCTACAAATACTAAAGTGAACCAAAGGGAAAATTAAGAGTTTAATTTTGTCTGGATTACATTTCTGAAAGCAAGTATTTTAGCCTTTGCCCATAATGACTGTGCAAAAGGAGGTACAAGAAGGTAATTAAGGTCCACCTTTAACAAAATGTCACCTTCAAGAATTCAGGTGCTGTTCAGTAGAATTCCTCACTGCACAGATTACATTTTAAGAATCCAGAGCAGTAATTTTTTATAAATTTGCTATAGCCACAAAGCAATGGATGTTGTTGGAGGTCTGCACACTTCCAAAATGGATGCTTGCATGAAAGTAGGTGGCTTGATATTTCCTTGACAACTAGTGAAAACATTAATTAAAAACATGTTATTTGTTGATAACACAGGTTTGTGCATGTGAATTTTGTGGATAACTACTTTCTATTAGCCTGCAAAATGGTATGAAGATAACTTCTTTGACACTTTAATAGGATATGTCTCACCTAACTTTAGTTATGTGAAAATTACATGTTTAGCCTAAGGTGGTTGTCTAGACGGCTCTTTAGTCAGTGGAGGTATTTTCAGAGTGTGGGTCATTATAACCAGAAATAGATTTCTAATACAGAATGGAATTAATTTCTCTCTGGATGTGCTCATTTCTCTCCACAGGTTAGAGAACAATGACAAGCCCAGACTAGGCACATAGTTAAGTGAAATAAATCCTACTAAATGAACGTAACTCACATTTGGTTAAACTAAAGGAGAGGATGAAATTTTAACTTAATTAAATGACCTTCCAAAATTACATTGAGTGCATATTGTCCTGAGATATTTGTTCACCACAACCCCTTATTTAAATTCTTTCATGAATACGTATTTAATGACCACTGAAAATGAAATTTTGCCCTGTGTTAAACAGAAAGGAGGATCCACAACTGCTGTAAACCGAAAATGCTTAATGATGGAGAAGAGATGCAGAACTTCTGCACTAGCACATGCAGAGCAGCATGTTCCCACTTACAGTCAGGTGATGAAATCCATCCCGTTAACTTCCAAAGCAGGTAACATTTTAGCCATGGAGACCATTCCATTATTCCCACTTTCCATCACAGAAGAAAAAAGCCCATCAAAATATACCCTAAATGATGTCAAATTATACTCAGTCCTTTCCCAGTGAGAAGCAGAAGCTGAAAGAGCAGCAATGCTTTGAAACAGGTGAGAACAGAGAAGAAATCTTGGCTAATGACACACCACTTTGTTTCAGGTCTCTTGATCCTTTCTCTCCATTGTATCCAGAAGGAGATAAAGAAGGAAGACTGAAGGATCCCATTTTACCTCCCTAGTTCCTGAGCCTGCTCTGTACCAGACTTTGCGTAGCATAGTTTAACCTTGGGCCTGAAAATGATCTGTGCTAGTTGATAATAGGCCTTAAGAGATTGTTAACCAGTTAGAAATAGCATTAGCATTGTAGCCTTCCAACATCTCTCCACATAAAGCAGGTAGCCTGCAGAAAAAATTAACTAACAGATGGCTATATAGTCATATATCTGCATGATACTGAGAAAATAGATGGAATAGAACAGAGAATGTGGTCTTTTATATCCACAGCTGTTGCAGTTCCCTTAAACTGAAACACTTTAAAATGCATTTATAATCCGCACTTGCTCCTGTACGGGTTCTTTTATTCAAGATAACAACATGGAGTAGGAATGGCTGGTCACACTTGTGATATACCATAGAACAATAGGAGTTGTTACCTCATTCAGATAATAAGGGAATTTTTTTTTATCCTATTACAAATGTTGTATTCAGTCATGCAGTTGCCTTTTCCTCTAACTGAAAATAAATTGACCTCGTCAGGTGGAGGAAATGATAAAACAAAGAGACAGCAACAAGGCTTTTACCCCCTGTTAGCACCTCAAATCCAAAGGAAGAGCACTCAGTGGCCCCTGGCTCCTTGCTCTAATTCTTGTTCTCCCACAGAGGAACACTGCAAGTAATTTTTATCTTGTCCTCCAAATCTGTATTTTGATTTTATGATGAAAATTAAATAACTCATTATTTAGACAACTCTTTCTTAAAAAACTTTATTAAACCTAGATTTGGCACCCAGGGTTTACTGATTGCACTACAGGTCATGAAGCTGAGCCACTTGGAGGCACCGATCCATCCCTATGTGTAGAATCAGCTCTGCAGGATTGCTCTAATTCTATCCGTGTTTTCTTTTGTTTTGGATTTTTTTGTGTGTGTGGTTTCTGGTTTTGTTTTTTTTCCTTCAGTAGACCATATTTTACAGACCCTTCTGCCTCTGCCTGATGTGTCAAAATCCAGACATGATGTACTAATTGCTGTGATTATGACATTAAAAATCAAATTTCTGACTCCTTGGCTGCAGTGGGGTCAGCAATCTCTAGTGGATGAAGGATACATTAAAGGTTTGAATATAGTGTCATATTTATTCCATAAGTGTCACAGTCTTTCCTCTTAATTAAATCCATTGGGTATTCCTTTGTAAAAAATATGCTTGATTTACAGTTAATTTTTATACATTTTTTGAACAAAAAAAGTACCATTGGTTGATTTTCTTTGACTGGCAGAGGAGGGGCTTTAAAAGTAAAATGTGGTGCTAATACCACCCCTTCCCTCCCCTTCCTGATCTTTGAAGTGGAATTTCTTGGTCCTCATTACAACACTGCCTCACAGGGATGTTGATGTTTGCACAGAATAATGAGTTGCAAGCAGTACTGCAGATAAATCTTGGAATAGAAAGCAAACAGGCTATAAATGAAAAAGAGAAAACTACTAGAAACGCAAGACAACATAGTGGGCTGTTTTTGCTGCTCTTTGAAACCAATGTATTTAAACAGATAGTCTTAGGCTGAATAAAAATTATAGGAGAGAAAATGTAGAGACACATAGATACCCTATAAATGAGATTTTTACTAAAGAGAACTTTCATATTTATTTCTTTATATTTGAAATGGTGCCAAAAATGAATGAACAGAGGAAAGAACTTCAAGAGAGATCAGAGTAAGAGCAGCGTTGCTAGAACTGATCCAGACTCTGGCCTGCAGCTTTCTTCTTTTGACCCACTTTTATGCAACAACTATACAATAACTTTTTTCCTACTTCAGCTTCCGTGGTAAGACTGGGAACGTAAAACCAGACTGAAGTCAGTGAAATAATAAGAGAAACATTTGAAAGCCTTCAACATAAGAACGTAACAGATGACAGGGAGAGTTCAGGCTGGCTTCTTGTAGGACTCTTGCAATGGACTTCAGTCGGCACTGGAGCTGGCCTAACTTGACTGAAGATGAGAGCATTTTCTTACACATTTTCAGAGAAACATTAAGTATGTATGTACTGAAGAGAGATGCTCTGCTCAGTGATTACATTGTGTCCTGCTGCATGTTGCAATTTTGTGGCAACGTGCTTACTCTTTCATTTCAAAGTCAGTGGAGTTATTTTGAGGGGTCCTCCTGGGTAGCAGAGCAGCATTTGACCCCTTACCATCGTTCTTCTGTCAGCTCTCCCGGCAGCATGCCATGTGGGTTGCAAATGCAGTCTGGCTAATAACTGTCCTAGCGAGTTAATCAGTGGATGGCAGTGTGGAAATGTGTTTCCTCTGTCTTGTTTCATATTCCAGTGGGGAAAAAAAAGAAAAAAGACATGTACTGTTTGTTTTACTGGAATGACAGGCATGGAATGGAATTGTGTAAGCAACTATGATTATGTTCTTTTCTTCTAGTTATTAGAATTGAAATATACATAAGTCTCTCTCTATATACACATATATTACATACTGAGGAGAGTCAGAAAGGACTTAGGGAAAGGTCAGTGTAATTCAATTCCAGTAAGTTAAATTTACCAAAAAAACAGAAGTGGACAAACATGTACATACATACACACTGCTGAATGTCGTCCTCTTCTGCATGGGGCTATGTGGTTGCACTATATAATCTGACTTCCATATTTCTCCTTCCCCCAGCAAATCCACCCTTGATAGGGCACACACGCAGAAATATACAGAAAGATGATCAGCTTAATCTTTTATTCTGTTTACACTGATCCACATGATCTGCCCTGTGGAGAAGGACTTGGGGGTACTGGTGGAAGAAAAGCTGGACATGAGCCAACAGTGTGCACTTGCAGCCCAGAAGACCAACCGTATCCTGGGCTGCATCAAAAGAAGCGTGGGCAGCAGGTCGAGGGAGGTGATTCTGCCCCTCTACTCCGCTCTGGTGAGACCCCACCTGGAGTACTGCGTCCAGCTCTGGAGCCCTCAGCACAAGAAGGACATGGAGCTGTTGGAGCGGGTCCAGAAGAGGGCCACGAAAATGATCCGAGGGCTGGAGCACCTCTCCTACGAGGACAGGCTGAGAGAGTTGGGGCTGTTCAGCCTGGAGAAGAGAAGGCTGTGGGGAGACCTTATTGCGGCCTTTCAGTACTTAAAGGGGGCCTATAGGAAAGATGGCGACAGTCTTTTTAGTAAGGCCTGTTGTGACAGGACAAGGACTAGTGGTTTTAAACTAAAGGAGGGGAGATTTAGGCTAGATATAAGGAAGACATTTTTTACAATGAGGGTGGTGAAGCACTGGAACAGGTTGCCCAGAGAGGTAGTGGAGGCCCCATCCCTGGAAACATTCAAGGTCAGGTTGGACGGGGCTCTGAGCAACCTGATCTAGTTGATGATGTCCCTGCTCACTGCAGGGAGGTTGGACTAGATGACCTCTAAAGGTCCCTTCCAACCCAAAGCATTCTGTGATGATTCTATGATTCTATGATTTCTGTGTTAGCTGCGTTAACCCCTTACCAACTGATTATACAAAAAGAAAAATGAAAAAAAATAAGGAAAGGTGGTGAGGAGGTGGGGAAGGCTCTGTGAATGTGCCTCTGGCACTATATGGTTATACTGGCATGTGGGCACTCGGCTCCCCATCACTGCATTAAGGCCCAGCACATGACCACTTATCTAAACCTCTTTTGGAAAAGAGACCATATTTGGAAAATGGCCCTTGGTAGCTAATGAGCTAGATGGGTTTACTAAAATGATTTGGCCAAATGAAAGCAATTCCTTGCCCTCAATATCCTGATTTATCTGGTAAAGTGAGTTCAGTAAGGGAATTCTATCTATCAGTTGTAGAATAGCATATTGTATGATGTATACCAACTGGACCAAAATACTGTAGCATGGTTTTGATGTCTATCAGAGAAATAGCAAAGTGAAGAACCTAACTGGGTTAGGAAGGGGAATAGGATTACTGAAGTAAAAGGAATTGCACTTTTGTAGAATAAAGTGTAACTTAAATCACGATCATGTTTGCAGACAGCATCTATTGTGGTACAAAGATAACACAACGCTCAGAAACATGCACGCTTCTTGCTTACCTTCATTATTAATTTCCCATTTCTGGCTTGCTTCTTTGTATGGATATTATTTTTCTTCAAATTAGTTTAGCATGCTGTAGTCCTAACAATGATGATATCAGAGATACCTGGCCAACCATAATAAGGGTTTATTTTGTAGTTATCTGACACTTGCTGCATCTTTTTTCTACCCGTTCACGACTCTTAAGCAGAACAAATAAATTTTTCTCAGTTAAGCTGTTTTTCCTTGGAAGAAGATAATTTGATAGAAGTGGAACTTTTGTAAAAAGTGATTTTTTTTTTTAATGTATCTGTCTGATGACATATTTTACACTGATATATCATTCCTGTTTACAACATTCGTATTAATGTTTTTGGAAGTACTTCTTTTGATTTGAGATACTGAGGTTTCCAGCTCAGCACAATTCAGTACTTCATTTCTGAGTCTTGTGTCTCCCCCGCAATCCCCTGAAAACAAATACCAACTGGGTGGGAAAGCCACTGAGACACAAAAAGCTAATTGCAAAATGTCCTGACCATACCAAAAGAGTAAGACTTGTATGAAATGCATTGCCAAAAATTATAAACAAGTTAATTCTAGGGCAAGAAAGTAAGAATCACACAGCTTGTCAGGGCCCGTCCCTGTCCCCAGGCAGGTGCCCAATGCATGGGGCTGGGGCTGCTGCTTGCTGCCCCCCTGGTTTGCCCTGCTCCTGGCTGGGGGCAGACAGGACAGGACCCCACAGGCTCCTACTGCCAAATGGACTCTGGCTGCTAGGTCCTGCCCTGCCCATCCTGGGGACAGCAAGTGAGAATACAATTGAACATTACAAACTCCTGTAGATTCTATTTTCTTTTTAACAAAACAAAAAGCTCATGCATCATTATGATGCACCAGGATGACGTGAAGGAGCTTGATGTGCCACTGGACATGTCGTTTGACAAACTGCAGGCACCTCTGATAGGGAAGAGTGGGAGGATGCAGAGAGGGAGTCAGAAAGTACAATGAGATTCAACAAGAATAATCCAGTCCAAGGATAAGCATAGGGGAAATAACAACATTTTATAGTCTCAGAAAGAGAAAGCTCAAGAGGAGCATGATCACAGTCTATAAACACCATCAAGGTAACAAAATAAAAATGAATGAAGGGAATTACACTGTCTCAGAAGGTGGCATGGCAAGAAGTGATGGCCTGAAGATAGGAAAGGAAAAGCTTAATTTAGACATTAAGAAAAAGTCTTTAACAGCTAGAACAATTGGACAGTGTGAGAAATCACTGAGGGTGGCAGTCAAGTCACCAGCACCATGGAGTGTGTTTGAGAAAAGAGATTACTTTTAATGCTTCTGATAAAGAAGTGCAGCAGAAAGTGGGGTGACAGACCAGAAAATGAATTGTCTTTTTTGTAACTGAATTTGTGAGATTATGATTTTTTATAGATATGGCTCTGTATATTTAGAAGAACTAGACATGGGCATCGATTTTGAAAAGGAAATACCCTCTTTTTATTTGCTATTGACTTTCATTTAGGACAAAGAATCTGATTTTTTTTTTAAATACTTTTGGGGAAAAAATCTTTCCATTAAGATTTCCGGCTCTAAATTTTTGGAGATAGGTAGCCAATTTCTTTAATAAGACATGGACTATGCTATTAAATAGGAACAAATGACAGATGTGCTAATAAATGCCTGCATTCTGCTTCTGCTGATGTGAGACGTTAAAATACAGATTATAATCATCTAGAATAAACCACAGGACTGCAAGTTATGGGAACAAACTGATTTTTTAATAAAGAAATATTCACGACTGTTCATGATTCTGGAGATACATAAAATAAATCTGTTGGTGAATCTGGAAAGGCATAAAGTGAAATTGTGTATGCTTCTCAGAAATAGCAGTTGAGGACTTGATGGATTAGACAAAAAAAGACTGGAAAAATCTTTTACAGAGCAGCTCAAGATTCCCACAACGTGGTGGTGTCTGTAGCTGTTACAGTATTGCCAAATATTGCCAAAATTACACCTCAGTGTCTTAGCTTCTTTCCATGCAGGGAGTTGTAGGGATACATGGCATTATTTTCTTTTGATGATAATGCACCTCATTCTGATAGTCCCCCAAAAGTACGATTTTTTTTTTTTTCTCTTCTGCTCTTTCTCCAGCAGCCCAGTAGAAATCTTGGAAATCATTCATAACCATTTCAGTGGCCTATGAGATCTAGCGTTAGAGTACTGGTAAAGCTTTAGAGCCAAATTCTAATCTTGGATTTCTTTATACTTCACTTGAGGTAATTTAGGATTTTCTTTTTGGAGTCCCAGCTGCAGAGATGTTTCAGTATGCAAAATAAAAAAAAAATACAAATGCCTGTCTCCAGTTTGTCAAGAGGCAAACTACAGGGACTCTCGAGTTCTTCTACAGTCAATATGTAGACTTCATACAGAATACATGTTTTCTGTCAAAGGCCTATTTTGATCTTGGTAACAGACTGGTATTATGAGGAACTGAATTTGTGCTCTAAGGATGTCTGAATGCTCTGTGTGGAAGATAATGGTTCTGGAGTGTTAGGATGTGTTTGGAGTTGGCCTGATATATTTTACCATGATGGTTGAATTGACTGATCTAGATGTTAAAAAAAAAAAGCAAGCATAATGATAACTTCGTTCTTTTTGTTTTGCAGCTCTATTCAGAGAAAATGTACTACAGGACTTTTAAATTGAACATATTATTAGGAGCACTGTATTATGATTCTTGGGATGGCTGAAGGGCTTTTTTTAAATTGATGATTTCAGAGAGCTTTTCAAGCAGTAATTAGATATCACAAATCCATGGAGAGGAGATACAGGTAAATAGGATTTATTCACCCACCACAGGAATACAACCATATTCAGACTGGCATACAGCAGCTAAGAACAGACAGTTGAGTGACATGCAATTTTGCTCTGAATTAATATCAAGTAGCAGTCACCAGGGGGATGAGACACTATGAAAACTGGAATCAGACTACTATGAAATGAATAATGGCATCTATGTTTGAAACATTTAGGTAGACAGACTCTAAGCACCAGTAGATTCCAGCTAACTGCAAATCAGGAAAACCCCTTTCCTGTTCCAGTTCAAATACATTACCCTTTCCTCCCCCAGTTCCCTTTTTATCTCATGTGCTTGGTTTTTAATTTTGGGAATAAATAATGTACATTGAATACAAGCAGTATTTCTCCAATATTCAGCCTTTCTGGGATTCTGTTATTTAATAGTGACCCTGATTAACTTGTGACATTTTAAAGGATCATTGTACAAAATGGTAAGCATGCAATATCAAAAAATAAAACTAGCAGAAGGGCTCAGAGCAGAGGCTGCTTAAAAACTACTGAGACCAATAAACATGATTAGTGGCCTGCAAGGGAATTTTAAATGAATGAAAGAAGATCAGTGCAAGATTTGGTGCACCAATGAATGAAGACTAGAAGCATTTTATATGAAGAGAAGCTTGGCAATGACTGGGTGAAAATGTTGAACATGAGTAGGCTGGGATATTGATGTATCATGTGGGAAGGACAGGGGACACCAGAGACACTTGGAAGTGAAGGCTCTATGCTATCTATCAGGGCACCTGTGGGTGAGAAGTCTATTTATAGAATTACTTTAGGGTCAAAACTTAGTCCTTTTACTTTTTCATGTATTTATAAACATGGAAAATTGCAAGCCAGATTCACACACTTGCAGGTTGGTGGCAGTAGAAGCCAGCCTGTGGGTCCCAGAAGGGAAAGAGGTGCTACAAAGAAGGACACTGCCCATGCTGCCACGAAAAAACTGGCCCAGAGCTTCTGAGGATATTTCATACCACTAGGGAGGCCAGCCTAGCAGAGGATCAAAGATGCCCTTGTTCAACACATCTCTCAAGTAGCTTCTGTTTCTCAGGGCTGGAACTGAAAGCTAATATCTGGCTAGAATTGTTGCAAGAAGGGCACTGGAGCTTGCTTCTCCCAAAGTGTAAATCCTGTATTTGTAGTTTGTATGGTGAGTAGGCTGTTGTAACGTCTTCACTGGGGCAAACTGCCTCGTCTTGTTTTTGTAGAGAGACAGACCATGTTTCGGTCAATAGTCTGATCCTCCTCTTTGAATATGTCTCAAGACCTGCCTGATGCTTGCAGACTCTGGAGAGGAAGCTCTGGGTATACTAGAAGGATCTGAAACAAGTATACTAATACTTGCACAAACTTCAGTGAAAATGTATTTTGCATGATTATTTCCAAGAATATAACTTTACTAAAAGTAAAAAACTAAAACACTAGTGCAGATAATAAAGGGGACTTAAAGGAAGGGGCGGTCATCAAAGTTGCTAGGTATTACTTCCAGTTAAGTAAACGAAAAATACTTTTGCTACCTTTACTCCATTTTCTTTATCATCCTTGTACTAAAAGGGGCTTATCTGAGAAACAGGTGCTTGTATTTGGTTCATTTATCAGAAGGATATTAGTGTAAAATAACCTTCTCAAATGTGCAGTGGTAATCTAAGGGGAAAAAAATGAAAGAACTGAACCAAGGTAACCACTATGAAGCAGGCAGATCTAAGCCTACTCTTAACTCACAAAGCTAATAAGAACTTTATTTAAAGTTAGCATAAGCTACCATACGGAAGACAATAGTGGTCTTTGATTAATAATAGCCATGATGAATTTTTTTTCTTGTCAGGCACTGCAGAAGACTTGCTACTTTTAATGGATTATTATAGTTGAAAGTTTGGTGGTGAAGAAAAAATGAAATCTTGTATGGTTCCCTAAATTTAGAGTTAGTACAACATGGAAGTATATTATAACTTTGTCCTCAGTTCTACAATGAAATATGCGAGCTGCAATAGTTCACTGGAGGATTAGCAACTTCAGTTATGAATTTTTTTCTTTAATGAAATCTTTTTCCAACAAATTCAATCAGTAACCTGGCTTAGCTCAAATATTTGCCATGTAGCATGTTACACTTACTGTAAATTTACTTTTTCTTGTGACTGAGGGAGCTGCAAAATGTGTTAAAAATTTATATAAGTTCATTTTAATTTCACCTGTACACAAATCAGCTGGGCGTTCTCTACTGGTATGGAGTAATGATAATTGGGCTTCTGATATCTCCTCATGGTACTTAGGTCTCCTGTCCTGCTCAGCTGTGTTCAGCATATATTACAATGCGCAGAAGTGTGTGCGTCCTGATAGGAGCCACTAGACTCCTGGTGCTTGATAGTGGCTTTCTCTCTTCTCTGCTGTGGCCATCACAGTCACATACCAGAAATAATGCATGTCTTTCAGTGGACTGATCCGTAAAAAAAATCTGGAGGCTTCCTTTTGGTAGTTACAATGCATGGTGGCAAGGTCAACCCTAACTTCCTAGACTGCTGTTAGAGAAAATAAAACTCATGTAAGGAACGTCCCAGCATTTCACAGCGCTCCTGAGTGTAATATTACATGGGAGGTTAGAAGGTAGTGCAGGGCTCTGCATCACACTTTATTTCCCTCAGAAAACCCACGTAATGCTCCACGTAATAGTTGGGGCTCAGTAGTTTACTGTGGGTGGTTGTAATTATTCTCCTCTTTTGATCTTTTTTCTTTTTTGTTCTGTTAACCTTCTGCCCTTTTGAGTGATGAGTATGGATGTGCGTGGCACAAACCCCAGCTTAGTCCTGTACAGAAAGAGATGAGTAGCTATCTATGAGTAAAAATAGATTAGATTACCACAAACAAAGCAGAAAATGCCTGTGTGGTTTTAGGGGCAACCTTGTTGTCAGCAATAGAGAAGGAGAGTAAATGGAAGACGTCCATACTTAAGAGAAGCTTGGGATCCCTGTAGTTATATTTTGCGTTTCCTGCAAAACTCTGGTCTCAACACCAAGAGCTGGTTATGTACTTGCCTCTTGGGCCATGATCCCTCATCTCTGAGGTGAGCGTATCAACTATGTTCCTACTGGGTGATGTCCGGATTTTGAAAGCAGCTCCCTCTGTCCCCATGGGCTTGAAATCTTACACCACGGCAGAAGTCAGTAGGCAGACAGCAGTACTGTCCTTCCCTGTGCCCCCTGCATACAGACATTGATAGGAGGCAGTGTAGCTGCAATTTTGCCATTATAAATAAGTAATAGCTTTTTTCCTTAAAATTGTTTGGTATTCAAAGCACTATAAAGATCTGTCAAGGCTGTGCAAGACAGCTGCAGGTCTGTCTTCTGCTGAACACATTTTGCAAATCCAGGGTAAAGTTACTCTTCTTAACAAAATGCCAGCACTTTGTTTTCTGACTGTAACTCTAATACGTACATTTATTTATTTCTTTATTGTATTCTGATTTCTTTGAGGGACGTGCCATTGTCAAAAATAAAACAAATCTGTGGGCTGGCCCTGAGTTCCTGCTAGCCAGACAGCACAAGATGATGCTACAGCTGGTCAGCTTGTTGATGGGGTGCAATTTATCTTCTTCAGTTTAGTTTCTTTATTTTGTGGCATGGAATTCCTCTGTGTGAATGTTTTTTTGTCTCCTTGCCAAATCTGTGGCCAGTTACAATTACACATTTACTGACAAATTAATATTTTCTCTTGGCATTAGCCTTATGTTTGTTTTGTTCAGATATGCAACATTTTATTTGCAGTATCTGTGTATTTCTAATCAGTTTATCTTCAGTATACAGCCCCTCTCTCAGAGGGATAGGAAGAGAATGGAAAGCTAAAATGAATTATATTATACATGTTTATTTTAATATGCATAATGAACACTAGGGTTAATCCTTTATAAGGCTTTCCTGTTTAATAAAAATGATAACCCCCTCCCTCTCATTCCCCCTTTCTGACTGATCTTTGCTATTTTTTTTTCAAACAGTTTGCATCTCTTAAGAATGCAAAGAAAAGATCATTAGAGCAATGTAGTCTTGGCTATGCCCTTATAATTATTTTTCTCCCTAATTTTCTTCTCTTTCTTATTTTCTAGGTTTTAGTGGTTTCTTTTGCAGGTCCTAGGTGGGAAGTTACATCAAAGATACTATTATTTCATCACCTTCAATATACAATTGCTTGATACACTGTGAAATAAGCCCCTGAAGCTTCTGTGATTAATTTGTCCTTATTATGCTGCTTCAGTAATACAAATGAAATAAATAATATGGAAAAGAGATGCTGAATTTCAGTAGGTGGCCCTGTTATATTGTTTCTGAAGAATGCAGGAGAGTGTGTGATCCCAGACATGCATAGAGGTGTTGCTCTTTAATGGCTATGCAGGCCAATGGTTTATTTATCTTTTTGGCTGGGATGATTTTCTCAGAGCAGGTTTTATATATTGCATGATTTGTCTGAGGGGCTTCCATCTACTGCATAAATTTTTCCCTTTACAGTTTTTCCATTCTTTTTACCATTTTCTTGTGCTCTTCCAGCTTTGCTCCTGATTGTTGAGAGCTCTAAACATCCTCTTGGCAGCACCTCAGAAAAGGAGGTGGGACATGGCGATAGAAAACTTCAGAGAAGTAGTGTAAAACACAGCCAAATCAGTCCCTCTCTAGGATTTCATACTGATTTAATCAAAGATACACAAATGAGAAGTTGTCTATTGCTGTAGGAAGCCATAGTACTGCAGCTCTACAAAATATGATAGTTTCTTAAACTCCCAATTTTTAATTGTTCATGCCACAGTTTTTTCCATCTGCAGAGGACAATCACATACCTGCTTTTAAGGCTCTAAGTAGCCAGAGTTACACCTAAGTGGCACAGAAGAACCTGGGAAAGCCTGTTATGTGTGAATCTTTAAAAACCCATCCTGTTTGCCGATTTAGCCTGTTTATTCTATAGGGAACTCACTCTACATTGTGTACAGCAGGCTTATGAAAGTACCTGTAGAGTCACAGAAGGATTGTGCGTCACTTCATGTGTATTATTTTCATTTATTATTCTTTGTTGATCGTATCTGACAGATACATAATCCCAGCTGCTTAATACCTATGCGTGATGGGCCAATGGTTCCCAGGGTCTGGCTGGGGCACAGCACTGGAGCAGAGCTTCACCTTCACAAGATTGCCTCGGGAGAAGTCTCTATCCTGGCACAACATCAGCTCTGCCCTGGCACCTTAACAGCTCCATAAAGAGGAATCAGTAGCGGTAATGGATTAAACAACTATGTTATGGGAAAATGAGGAGAATAGACGTTTCCACAGTCATTTTCAAATTTAGAACCAAAGATGATTTAGAAATGATATGAGGTGTTAAGACACAGCACAATATTTTATGGAGATAATTTGTGTGAAAAATGGATGTATTTAATAGATTGAGAACTTGCTGTTCCCTCTGTCTCTGAAAATATTTTTATATATAGTTAAAAACACATCTAATGACATGTGATTTATGACAAAATTTTGTATCTTTATGTCTTTCTTCTTTATGTTGTAGCAACATCATTTTCCTTGAAACTAGGTTTCTCATGTGTTTGGCATTTTTTAGGTATGCCATAAGATGTCATCTTTCCTGATCTTTAGCTCTGTGAATACCTAAACTCCCCCACTCTTCTGACTGTATATACAACCATAGGATTGAAATTTCATGGGAGATTTATTTATTGCAATCCATTATTTGAATTACAATTAATATAAAGCAGCCCACTCCAGACCCAAGTGGCTCCATGGCAGTAGGCATGGTTCAAGCCATATTGCAAGAGAGAATGCCTATGTCCAGGACAATGTAAATGGGACAGAGGACAGCAGATAGAAACCCTACAGCAGGGGAGCTTCAAGTAAGGAACGATGGCCAGATTTCAGAGGGTCTGCCAAATATTCTAGTTATCAAGTCAGGCTGTCCTCTCTGATGCGTTTCCTGCAGACTTGGTTTTCCATTGAAGCAGTGATATGTTCTAACATTTTTTTTTAAGCAGAACTCTCTTTAGAGGGGGAAGTTATGTTATCACCATTTTTCAGGGGGAGAAACTGCAGTAGTGAAAATTAAATACATGCCTGTGATCACCCAACAGAGACAAGACTGGAATCTAGTTTTCCTGAATGTGATCTTTCTTACATGTTGTATGTACTCTGGGCCTAAGTTTTTATTAGAACAATATGTCTTCTCTTCATTACACCAGTATTTTCCAGATGATTACATACTTCACTGATATTCAGTTTTCAGACCTTCATAACCTCCTGAAACCAAAACAAGTTTCTTTTGGAAAAGAACACAGCCAATATCTGACAGAGATACCCCTATGTAATATCCCTTTTCTTTAAACATGCTTGTTTTGCCTGAAAGACCTTAAATACATAAAAGAATGTGTATATTTTTCTCTCCATCTTTGATGTAGACAGGAATAATCAAGTCACTTTTACTGAAATTAATTTTCATGAAGCTTACTGGTGGGTGAAAAAAGAAAATTTTCAGTACAAAGAGGAGAAGAACAGATAACTAGCTACTAAAGAATGCTACAATGAATAATTTGCAACTTTAATAGTGTTTGCTACTTTTTTCTTCTGTGCAGTAGACACAGTACATCTGGAAATGGACTTAAACTGAGCCCTGGATGAGGATAACTGATCAGAATAAATGGGGACTTCTGAAGGCAGCTGCAATCCCAAGCGAAATTGAGGTCAGAATTTCATCGCTTCTGATTTCTCCAATATTCTTGGTAAAACCCAGGATGATGAGAGCTCCTTCAGTCTTCAGAGAGCTTTTCATGAATATTATATATGTAGTCAGGAAAGCTCTGCACAGATAATAATAGTGACAAGGATGTACTTTGATTATTCATAATTCAAACGAGTCTGTATTTTTAGGCAATCTACTATGATCAGTCCCTTCAGGTTTGAGTAATAACATGTCATATTTTACATGCATGTTCTGGGTCAAGCCATGAGCAGACGACCTCTGCACAAAGAGCATGGGGGCTTCAGATGTTGCAGTTCTTTGGATGGACTTGTTACAGTGTAGAAGGAGAGTACTTCTCAGCAGTAGCAATGAGTGCACTTTTTACTAAATCTAATGCAGTTTCGGCAAGACTACTTTAAATAACCTTCATTAACAGCATGTGGGTCTGCAAATATAATCATGCAGAAGTTAGAAATGGTGAGATATTTTAACTGCAGCATCGACTGAAAGACTTTGCTGCTTGGATTTTTAAAAACCTTCCTCTGAATTCCAACCTAGTTTTGTTTACAGGCAGTTTATCTGCAATGAAGTAATATGTCTAAATATGATTTTAGAGGTGTCACTGGGCAATGGCTGATTTTTTAAAGGAGATCTACTGAGTACAGCTTCAGAGACAAATTAATATAAAATTAAGAAAAATATAAACAAGAAAATCTGATGGATTATATACATTACATTTTTTCCCTGTCTGTTTTTCTAATATTATTGCAGGGTGAATAGTCAATAATTATTTCACTGAAACACACTTTTCATACTATTTGTCAGAATGTGCAATTAATTACTAATGATGAAATGGCTATAAAACAAAGGGCATTCCTATTTCATTGCTTGTTTTTGCATTTCCTGCAGGAAGAAATACTCCAGATATTCCATTTCAAGCTTTAAAATACTTAACCTTTCATTTGGAAGTTGTTACGCAGGATCAGTGTTTCAGAGGTCTCTGAAGAACTGATTCCACAGTCAGATCTCTCTTCATTTTCAGGTGATCTCTTTTCACACAGGGCTGATTAAAAAAATGGAAGTTGGTATTTCAGTCACCATTTCAGTTATTCTTTATGTGAAGACTTTTCAGTATAGCAAACTTTCAACCTGTTAATGCAATGGAGTCTTACTATTCTGTTTGTAAATACGCTAAAGAGGGGCAATGAATCTCCTAAGTTGCTTTCTCCTCAGATCTGTGATGCTGTAACACCGAGCAGATGTGCCACAGTTGGCAGAACACGGGAGAAGAGCCTGGGGATTCAGCTTACTTTTCCTCCAACACTCCCCCTTAAAAAAGCAAAACAAGTGAGGCTAAGCCCCTTAGTAATAAAATCAAGGGTGAGACGAGTGCTAAAATTGATAAAGCACAGGATGCCATCTTCCCTCTTTGGCATTGACTGTCTTTTTAAAATATTGAGCTACTGGGAAGGCAGGCACACAAGATGTGGAAGAATGTACTTCTCATGTTTATTCTGCTCTTTTTGAAAAGCTGAACTAAATTTTCAGTGCTTTTTTTGCTTTTTTTTCTTGTTTGAAAGACCACAACCAGGAGTCTGACCTGACACAAAGTGAGGTAGCATGTTGTCTTTCTGTGATTATGTTGCTGTCAGCTCATACATTTACTTCCCTTCTTTAGGATTGTTCTGATATGTTGCCCTTTTATTTTAATTCGATAACCACTAAGATTCCTGACAAAAGGTTAGAAATCAAGGTTAACAAGTAACAAATTACTCTAAAACAAAAATGTCACAAAGTCTCTGTGGAATGCAGCTGCAGACATTGGTTACTCAGGATCAATTTTTCATTAAATTCTGCAAATGATTTTAAGCCTTTCTCCTACATCTATGAAGGATCTGTTCTTTATCAGCTGCCAGAAGATGGAGCTCTTTTAATAAACCATGATGCTGGCATTTGAAAAAATGCAGAAAAAATTACATAGAAAAGCTTTAGAAAAACATTAAGAATGATTTCCATTTGTTTTTTACTAAGGCTTATTAAATACATTTTAAAGCAGGTGAAGACTATAGTCTGCTGCTGTAAATCTGAAAAACAGCTTAGTATATTAACTATATTTTCAGATTTTTTTAGTTTAATCTTATATTTTAAACTCTCTTCTTCCTCCATCTTCTAAATTTTCCAAACATTCCTGAATAGGCCAGAACTTGCCCTTTAGTTAGGATATATAGAGTTGCAAGTGTGTAAAGTAAGTAAGAAATTGACTCCAAATCCTTTTTCTGTGCTCCAGGTTTCAGTGGTGTAAGGCTGGCGTGGAAGGTGGCGTAGCCGGGCTCTGCAGAGCTGCGTGGCTGTCAGACAGAACGTGTTTCACTGACGTCTCTGACAACTGCTAAGCAGGTGGGCTTCACTTCTCCTGACATAAGCCACCTCAGACAGGTGACGGTGGAAAGTGAGATAAACGTGCCTGTGAAGGTATCCCTTTGTCTCTCCTGCTGTACTGACCATGGAGGAGAGACAGATAACAAGGTTAGACTAGACATCTAACTTTAAGACAGGTAAAGTTAGGCAGAATGAATCCAGAAATCTTATTAACAGAGTTAGTGAAGAAAAGATCGAATCTCTATGCACAGCATTGATCCACACTGCTTTAGTATAAGCTGTGACTACAACGGAGTATGAGCATGAAGCTCAAATTTTAGGGAGACAGCTATGTAGCTTGGAAAGCGTTTGAAAAAAATTGTTATTCTTTTATATCCAATGCCGTATCTTAGTTTTCCACTTAAAATTGAAATAACCTTTCCATGAGTGTCAAGCCTAGATGGAGGAATCATAAAATACAGATTATGTTACTTTATATCATTCATCATAGTATTATTGAGAGTGAATGAATAATACACTGGAGAAGTCTCACATTGACACAGCGCTTGAAGAAATTTAGACCTCCAAAGGTTGCTTGGTATGACAGGATCATTTTTTTCGTCTATTTTAAGAAAACTTCTCTTGTCTGTATGAAAATTAATCAGCTTGTGTGATCAGCGTGTCAATAGCTCTCACTGAATTTGTCAATCAGCCTGGATTGCACTGAAAGTCACTTTAGGCCTGAATTTCAAAACTGAAAGTGTGTGTGTGTTTGCATGTGCGTGTGTGTTTTTACCACTCTTCTCCTGATGCAGACAAATGTTTACTTTTAATGGAGATGAATGAAATAATAAATGCTTTTGCATTCTATCCTGGTATCAGTCACGATACAGCAATTCTACTCTGTGGATCATTCACTTTACAAAACCTTTAGCAGTGGTAGACAATAGCAGTTTTGTTCTACAACCTCTCTTCTTTGTATTATGCTTCTGTGGATGTACTTAAAAGCTTTTCACAGCTGTACTATACATCGGGGGTAAAGGCTGGAGATTCACATATGCTACTTTGGTACCTTTGCTCCCTCTCAAGCCACTGGAAAGAGAAAAGTATGTCCTAACATTAAAAGCTGGACATGTTCAGAGAGGAAGTTAGAGCACTGAATGAAGAGCTTAACTACCGATTGCTCAGTATTGATTTTATAGGAGGTTATGCACCTCAAATCAAGCCAAAAGTTCTGATAACCCTCCTGCACCCATGTGTATTTTCCAAGTGCACCCTCTACCACACACCCTGAAACTGTGCTGTGATTATGGGTTTCAGCTTCGTACTGATTGCTACCGTCTTCTGATATAGTGAAAAGAAAGTCTACACTTGCATTCCAAATTTTGAAAATAATTTAGAAAGAAGTTAAAAAAGACATAATTTTAATTTTCTTTCTTTTTATGATTATTTTTACAGTCAGTTTCCAAAAGTTCCATTAGCTTTGGATCTTTCTGTAGGTTTCTCTGAGTAGCAATGAAAGGATCATGTCTACCACAAAGGAGAATACTTGACAGTAAATGGGCCTAATGGACACTTGCCAGAGGATTCAGCAGGAATGCAGGTGCTGTCCATCTGTAAATGATGGTGCATAATGATGACAGAGAGAGTGCATATATTATTATTTGAGGCTTTTATTGCTTATGGCTTTCATATTTGTGCTGACACATCCTCTTGCAGCGTCTTGAACAATGTTATATCAATCTCCTTGCAATTGCACAACCATGTAATTTATTCTGCTGGATAGTTAGGTTTTCCTGTAATTTTCTGAAGAACCTTCTCAGAGGAGGTTAAAGTTATGATTTCTTGTATTTTAAGCCCTAGTGCAAGCACAGTGTAGCATCTTGCCATTTTTCCTACACACTTTTTTCCCTTTGCCCAAACTAGAAATATCTTGCAGGGTGATTAACAGGTAGATGGATTTTTGGCAGGGTTTGCCAGTATTGAGCCTCGTAATTACAAGGCTTGTAGCATTCTTCTCATGCATCTCTCCCACTTGATGAATGCTGCTATTACCTCTCATAAAAATAAAACCCACCCTTGTACTCATTGTAACTGCTAGATTTCACTGGTTTGTTCTTAATTTCCTTTGATTTTTTTAAGAAGTGTTATGCAATTGAAGGCTAGTCAAATCCAGAGGGATTTTAAAAGCAGCTTTTGGTACTGGACATATCAGTGGTACTTTCAGATGGAAACTGATGTTTTTTCATCTATTTAATCTTATTTTAGAACTAGTTTTTCTGGCATAAAATAAGGACAATATGCTATAAAATAAACAAATTCAAGCAGCAAGTCTAGGAGGAGAATAGAGAAACCAGACATTGTTTTTCTAAGGCCTTCTTTACATATACAAGTTGTACAACTGTGACCGTAGTGGCAAACATTGTGTAACCCATCTGCTAAGTGTGCACTGAAATCACTGTAAAAGGCAGCAAGAGGAGGAATGCTTTTACAGGAATGCTTTTCTTCTGATATAGCTGTTCATAAAGCAAGAGTTGTGCCAATTTCAGTGATATAATTATTTCAATTTTTAAGCAAAGTTTTATCCTCAACAAAACAGTTACAACAGTAGCAAATCTGCAGGTTAATTAAGACTAGTATTTTTCTGTTACAACATTGTCCAGGGTTAGTTTTAAAATTATCAGTGAAATTTTTCAGGAGAAGAGTATTTAATATGGTGGTGATCTTTAAGGCTTTGTTGAAACTATAAGCAAAACCAAAATCAATAGTGTTGTTGCAGAGTATGGTGGATCACATGACAGAGGTAGTTATGGAAGAAATATTTCTTCTGATATTAGGCAAGGAAATCTGTTAGAATGTGGAATATTAATTTCTCCGAAATGTTTACCTCTGACACACTCTGCAAGGTAGTTCTTTCTTGGCAGACCTCCTTTTACTCTTTTGAAGGAAGGCTTCAGACCAAGAAAACTAGTGGTGTAGCTAGTTATTGCCGCAAAAACCAGTGGCAAAGTAAGTACCTAGCTAGATAGGTAGATAGATGATAAACAAGATAGCTAATATTTTTGTTTAGTACATCCTGAACAATAATAGAATGAATGTAGGAAGATAACAGCCCTTTTGGGAAGGAATTGTACATAAAGTCATTGATTGTAGATCCTTTTACTATAGTTCAAGGCATTTATGCATCTTCTGCTAACATGTCGAAAAGATATGCGCTGTGTTGCTTCGCATCTTGTGGTAGCCTACAAAAGGCAAGAGCAAGGCTGCCATAAGCCTAGAAGGGTAACCTGAAAAAGGCTCCAAATATTTGGGATTTAGCTTACATTTTCATTACAGGATTGTGAGACCATTCCAGGTGCAAGCTCTTTGACATTTCATTGAATATACTCACAATTTTGCATCCTCTAATTTAGTACCCTAAGCATGCAATATATTTATTTTAATTTTTTGTCCTAAAAAAATAACTCCCAAAAGATTTGAGGATTCAGAACTGGATTGATTTTCAAGGTTCATTTGTCACTATGAGCAGAGATTAGAGCTCAAAGAAGAGTGACTCATGATGTCTGTGCTCATTGCAGCATGACTGACAGTTTGCAAGTAAAGAAAGACATACTTCTTTTTTCCTCTGGTAAGTCAGCAGAGAAAAGAACATTTTACTCAGCCGAACTAGGGCTCTGTTTTGGAAAAGGTTGTGTCCGTTTTGCCAGCATTGGTGGGCAGTGATTCAGTCTGTACACCCAGACCAACACTTTCCCAGACATAAGAGCATTTGGCACTGATAGCTGTCCTGAGTGTACTCTTTTCCCTAACTTTGGGCCTGATATAGAGCCTACTTAGGGCAATGCAAAAACTCTTACTGACTTTGATGGAATTTGGATCAGGTAAAAAGATGCATTGCTAGGTTTTTACAACAAAGTGGCTTTTTGGGTCCTCAGTAACAGATCTATAGAAGGATATTGACACTGCTCATTTAAACCTCCTCTTTTCAAAGAAATTCTCTTTGAATTACCCAGTTTCCAATAATCCACCTCTAGCAGACTTCAAACTTGTCTTATATTGTGAGGTGTCTTTAGATTTAGTTGCTTAAATTTGAAGTGGAAAACTGCAGCAATCTAGAAAAGAATTGTTAAAAAGTGTTCTGGTTGGTTTCAGCATGAGACTGACTCTATTATCCTCCTGCAGAAAAGGGTAACTTATTTCCTTTATCTTGTTTTTCCCCCTTTTATTACATGATTATAGACAAATAAATATTGTATTTTTCCAAATCTTATTGTATTGACTGTTTCAGGCTGTGAACTACTACAGGAAAAAAAACACCCCAAAACTTTTCTAAGACTGTGGGGCTGTTCGTTGCAATCTCTTTAAGCCAAAACTTCACTGGATTTACCATAGATTTTAGCTGGTTACCCTGAGATCATATTTAGGCCCAAGTAACATGACTCTTCCTTTCCAGTTCAGAACACTCTTTTTTTTTTTGTTTTTCCAATGTTTCATATTTTTGGGACATCAGCTAATGAAGACCCTTATAGCTGCCAGAGACAAGCTGAATATTCCAGCAGATTCAAACAATTCAGGAGATAACCCTAATTTTACAGTGTAATTTTATATTGATTAATAGGATTGGTTTTCCTAAATCTGATCTTGGACCATGGCAAATCTTTCTCTTGTGGAAGATGTGTAGGGGGCTAATACTGCAGCACTGGAACAAGCCTACTTGATTCTTACGCACAGAGTGGAGGCTGTTCCTTCTTTTTGGAGGATACATAGTGAGGCATTCAAGGAGGAAGAATTACTTTGAAAACCTGAGTTTCATACAGCTGCAAGCCACAGAAGAAAGTGATGCTTAAATACTGTGGCTGATGCAGAATTTTTAGAACACAAGGGCATATATAATTTAGCAGTGACAGCAGTAATGGCAGGAGAAAGAAATTCACTTCAAAGGAAGAAGGAACAGAGGGAAGGAGGTGTTCTAAAAACAAACCAGGGAACTCTTTCTGGCAACAGTGCCTTACAGGATTCAAATGCTGAAGGCCAGACTCTTCTATTGATTGCTGACTGATCTGTATTTTTCCTCCTGTCAAAGTTAGCATATACTCAGCTTTTAAATCTAAGATCTGCCTTTAACTTTAAAGGAGTAAAGGTTTGGATGATTCCTCTCAAAGAATTGCTGTTCAAGAAAAAAAAGTAACACACACAGAGAACAAAGCCTTAATGCATTAATGCCTTTTCTTGTTTCTAAAGGTGTAGAACAGACAATTTAACTACCCAGAATCTCCTTTTATCCACATGACAGTCACCTCCCTGTAAACATTTGACTCCTCAAATAGCGAGACTGTCTGAATGTGCTCTAGGATAGCTTCCCCATAGCTGCTTTGAGCTGCAATTTGGGGGATGCTGAAGGATCTCCGGTGCAAAGGATCACCACCATGGGAGGAGGTTTAATGATCAGTCAGCAGTCACAAATGATCAAGTCTGTGTGCTGAGGAAAACAAGAAAGCATCACTATTCTGTCATTCTACCATGAGGCTGGACTTCTTACAGCCCAAGGGTATCACAGCGTCTGCCAGGAGTGCCACAGTCATCCTTTCTTGCTTAGTTAAAACTGCACTGGTCCTTAGGTGTTCCCCATCAGCTGGGGGAACCTTCAAGAAATGTATGTTTATTACATCCCATTGGTTATTTATGAGAGAAAAAATAAAGAAAGAAAAAAATTGTTCTACTTCCCTTGTAGAATTTAATTGCTCTCCTTGCTGGAATGGGGATAGTAATATCAGAAACATATAAATCACTGTAGGATATGCTGAATATGTTGCATATTCATCTTGAACTCATCCCTGAGGTAGCAATAAAAGCTGAGATTCTGCCCTGAATTCTCTTTCAGTCTTCCTCCATAAGGATCAGTTTGCTGGACTAGACCCAGCAAGTTTCTAGACTAATCACTGCATATACTTTGGACAGTCCTGTTCACTTTGAGGATGGTACTTCCAGAAATAAAGGAATGACCATAAAGACATGATTTCAAAAAAAAAGGTTAGCCTCAACTGGAATTTCCCATCCATTTTAGCATATCCCTTTTATATGACATTGTGGGAAAATAACAGAAGATTGGCGAGGAGGATTATAAACACGCTCAAGTGACTTGCAGCTGGGGTGTTGAAAAACACATATATCATACTAATTGTTGTTTGGCCTTGTGTGTTGGACAAGTAGAACATCTGTGTTTAGATAACATAGGCCTGGGATAGACTTAGAGGCACCCTATTGAACACGCTTGAGATTCCTGCCCTGCTGTGGGGAAGATCAAAGCACAGAGGTAAATTACACCTGCGCAAATCCCTGAAATACAGGCGAAAACAGCAGGTTCGGTGATCTGCCAGCAAGGACCAAGCTCTGCGGTGCTTGCGTCCCCGCTTGTGTGCCTCTGCCTGGGTGCTGCTTCGGGGATCTCCCGGTTGGTGACGTAATGAAAATAAATTTACTCTTTGCGTTTCATCCATGGTTTTATGGTTGTTCCTGCATCCTGCCTGTGCTGGCTCACACAGACATTGAGAATCTGGACAATGATGCCCTGTCTTGCTAAAATAAGGTCTTTTATGAAAGGTATCAAATTGAGGTACGGTGATGCTGAGAAACAACATTTCAGCAAAGTGTCTAAGTTTACACTTTTTCCAGCTATAAATTAAATTTAAGCACTTACATTGAAAGATCCCTGCCAGCCTTACTGAACATAGTAATAATGAAGTGATTTTTGTCTTGAGAAGGCTGTTGTTCTTAACAGCTGTGTATTCACATTAGCATTGCCATTCTCTGTTACAAAACAAAACCACATGCAGCTGTATTTTTGACAATCTATGTGGTTAATATATACCATTTTGTGGTAGGTACTTATATAGTAAAGTGCAGTTATTATGTAGTAGCTATTAAAAGTCAGTGTACACTGGGCTATAAGTTATAAAAGTATGAGAGAGTAATTATTTTGACTTTCTAAATATAAGGAATTATTGCTATACCTCAGACATCCATTAATAAAACTTCTGTTTATAATTGTATAAATATAAACTTTGAAAAGTTATATTGGTGATGGTAAGGGCAGTACCAGAAGAAATATCTTAAGCTCTATTGAATTATTCTGTGCAAAGTTGGAATGGTTGTACTAGTTTATTACAAAGAAACTTGATCATTTAAATATGATCTTTCATAAAATGCAACATAAAAAAATTAAAATTTCCAGACTTTTAAAAGAAATTTTCTGTGACATTTAAGCATGAAGTAAACATAAGTTATAGGGGGGTTTTGGTTTTTTTTTTTTTTTTTGGCTGTAAGACTGTATTAGCCTAAAATCTAGATTAAGTGACTTTTTTTAAAAGGAAACTATAAAAATGCATCAACAGACTGAATTTTCTCTTTTTTTCACATAAAAATGCCCAGGTTTTGATCAGTGCTAGTACTGAAAAATGAACTAGAAATTGATAATTGGACTTTCAAAATTACTCATTGGTGTAAACTTTGATTGCTAAGGTCACAGGATGTCTTGTCATGGCCTAATGGGAGCAGCTGGCCAATGAAGTGATCTCTAAACTGCTGTAGCATTGTGCAGCAACATTGGCCAGGGGACCTCCATCACCCTGAAACTGGGTTTGGTTATCTGTGTTTGCCTACTGACTGGCTGACCACATTTCCTTATTCTGTGATGCTTAGACATAACTCCTTCATTTAACCCAAAAAGACCCACCAAAATTGTTGCTAGTTTATGCAAATTACTTTTGATGTAGCTAAAATTTGAGGAAAAGGGAAATCTTCCAGCTCATGTATGAAAGGCAGAGAAAGCATCAACACCAGTGGGACTTCCAGGGACATTTAGTCCTTAAGGGAGAAGCCAGTTCTAGAAAAAGGATGCATAAATGTTGAGATATGCAAGTCATTGAGTTTGTTGCATTCATCTAGTTTCCTTTTAACTGTTAATTAGAAAGTCCATGCAAAAGACTATTTACTTTAAAAGTCCTCACAGAAGCTCTAAGACTGATGAGAATTATATCCTGTATACATGATCAGAAGATTTTCTTTTCAGATTGTCGTTTTCACTACAGTATATTGAAACATGGCAAGATACAATTCATTTTAGTATGAAAGTAATAGCAGAGTGATAAAAATATGTAAGATACTTTTTTGTATCCCCCAAACCCCTACATCACTCCTAGGGAATAACTGTATCAGCCTTTTTTACCTAAGAGCAGCAGCTACAGCAATATATCAGCTCTTCTTGGAGCCTGAGAACTAAAAGGTAAAGATCTGAGTGATTGCATCTCTGTGCATGCATTTTTTTCTTATTTTTTAATGATACTTTTGGATCCACTGTATAATTAGGGCAAAGGCTACAAAATAATACGATGCATATGTTTCCAGAACACCTAGTACACAACTCATAAATTATTGCCAAACATTTTGAGTTTCCCCTTATGTGGCATGCATTGCTCCATTGGCTTCAGCTGCACAGTAACAGAAATTCTAGCTCTTTATTTCTTGCTCTGTTATTATTCTTTCACCCATTCTGCCTCCTCTCTTGCAGTCTCAGAAGAATAGTGTTTTCTTTTGTTCAGTTAAGCATGAAGTCACAGAAGCAATGCTTCAGTAGGGAGAGACTTATACTGATGGGAAGAAAATTTCAAAAGGTCTGGGAATGGTCTTTTTGTCACCAAAATCCTTAAGAGTTTTATCATCAACTTCAAGAAGAGTGGATTCAGACTCAAAATGAATACTTTCAAAAATCCCCCAACAAAAAGAAGCTCTTTCTTCCTCTTTTGCCTGCTATATTTCCCTCCATCCTAACTTTCAACTCTCTCAATAAATTTGTTTTGAGAGCTATTCAATGCATACATACCTTTAACTGGAATTTTCAGAATGTGGGAAGCATGTGCTGACTTAGTGTATTTATTTATACACAAAGTAGTCAATATGGGTATGTTATACCAAAAGTGTATTGCAACAGCACCTCTCAGAACATCAAAGAGAGTGACAAGGTTTAAGAGGCTTTAGATGCTGAATTGTAAATTTCATTATCTTCATCTCTATATTTGCACTATATCCACCAAATGCATACAGCACTACAGACACAATTTTTTAATTATTTATATTTAGATGAAAATTTTTAAAATGTGAGGTTTTTTTTGAAACTGAATAATTTATCTGTTGATTTGTTTTTGTCTTAAATATTCTGTTGATTTTAAATGTTCACAGCTATGTTAGACTGATTCTGTTAGATTGTATTCTAAAAAAGAAATGGGTATTTCACTGTTGTATCTGTTTCCATATACTGAACACAGAGGAATAATCCTGTGGCATTAAGTGTTGACTGAATGCATCAAGTAAGATGTGATTCATCTACTTAGTGCAAGTGACTTGGAGATTTCATTTTATTTAGATGTATGTATACATATATACACATGCCTGTTTTCTGTTCATCACCTTTTATTCTCTATGTCACCTCTCCCACTCCCTGAGATTTCATGTAGGGAAGTTACATCTAGACACTTTCCCATCTGCTCAGGAAAGTGCTGCAGAAGTTTTATATCATCATCATCATCTGTATGTCACAATCATAACAGCTAACATTGCCAAAGTTTGCATCTGGAAGGTAGTGAGATAGGTGCAGGACCAGAACCTTATTTAGCAAAGATAACGGGCAGGATTCAGATGCCTGAACACAGCATCTTGTGATGCTTTAGGCGGCCCAGAGTACCTTGCCTGGATTCCAGATGGCTCGCCAGAGGAATGTGGGTCTTGCAGGAGCTATATTATATTTTCCAGCCCTGAGTAGGTTTTCTTGGGCATTTGAAGTGTCCCTAGACACCGATGTTTAGACAGGAGAATCCTACCCAGTTAATCCATACTGTTCTGTAATGTTTTGAAGGGGGTGAGGAGAGGAAGGGTATGTCCACACAACAGGATGTAAGAACTCCAGAGGTTTCTAATGGCCATATTGAAGAAAAATTATTGAAAGCACCATTTTTTCCACAGTATTTCATTCCTTATTTCTTTTTTTACAAAACTAGTGAGAGGAGCTTTTCAAGGTGACTTTGCAATCCAAGTTAATTCACAACCTGTCAGAAACTGTTGCTTAAAATAACTGACCCTAGAGGTTTTCCATTCTATTCTAGAAATAAGTAAATAAGAAAATACATAATCTAAAAAATAGCTCTAGTTGCATTTTTAAGCTTACAGTTCAGAAGAATTTTGCCTATCAAAAAGCATACATGTCGATTTACAATGGCCTATTTCTTTTGATATTCTGTATGCAAATAGTGTAACAATTATTATGAATTAAAGTAGGGTAACAAAAACAACTAATTGAGGCTCCTGATCATTAAAAGTATTTGAGCTTTGATGCTTAAAGCACCAGCGGACTTAGATTCTGTATCTCCAGTGTACCCAGAAGGCTCATCAAAAAATCTCATTCTATTGTTTGTTTTTAAAAATTCACCTTCATGTGGTGCCAGCTCCCAAGACATTATCCAAACAGCTCATTCAGAGGTGGTCGTTTCACCCTTGTTGATTGATATTCCATGTACAGTCTTCTTTTTATTCCTCCTTTCCAGCATCGCAATGAACTTGTTGGCTCTGTGTTACTCCAGCCCAAAGAGTTACAGAAATTTGGCATGGTAAGGGGAGACAGTTGGAGAACTATGCTTTTTAAAAGTAGCTGTTCTACCGCTACAGCATAAAGATATTCTTTTCTGGCCCTTGATGTTCCTGGGCAGTGAACAGCTGTATCAGGCTTTCTGGGTGATTGATAGCTCTCCTTTCATCTCAGCTAGGGGAAAGGGTATTATTTGTTAAAGAGGTCTGTCTGTATTTGTGCACTGAACATTTCGGGGACTGCTGTGACCTGAGCATTCCTGTGAATTAGGAGGTACAGGAAGCTGCAGTTTTGGTTAACTGTTGATTCCAGTCCTTAAACTGAAATATGTCAGAAAGAAAAGGATTTTGAGCAAAATGCAAATTCTGGGTTTTGATTCTGCTCCAGCAGAAATTAGTAACATAAATTCTTTTGATTTCAGATGGAAGCAGAACCATCATTATATTCAATTTTCCTCTATATCTTGAAACTAAATCCAATAAATACATCTTTAGGAGAAGATCCTGCTTGAAACAACACATCGGTTCCATTGCCTAGCTACCCTTCCAGCCTTCACAGCTACCAGTAAATTTGCAGGAAATTATGTATTCTCTGTGGCAAAGAGTCAGCAGAGTTGGAGAAGTCAGGTATGTGTAAGTAGAAGAAAGGTTTCAGAAACCACTCTGAAAATCCTGCTATATTTTTTCCCTGTAGACTGTAGTTGCTCTTGTCATTACAGTCCCTGGCTACAGAATCCTTTAGAAAATGATAGAAAGCTGCTTTAGAGAAAAACACTTTCCATATCCTCTCACTTTCACATCTTCTTATGAGCTAATTGGTCAGGCAATGAACAAACAAATTGGACCTGTAAGACTTTGGGGGGCATTGGGTGCTCAATGCTGAGTTGACAGAGAATTGTTCGTGATTTTTTTTAAGGAAAGCAAATGTTTTTGAGGGAAATTAAACTTCTTTTTTTTTACTTGAGAAAAGCGTCTCAAAATCCAGTCTGTTGGAATTGAGTAGGGCATCACAAGAAACACTAGTTCAGAGACACAAACATAGTATTAGGAGACCCAGCTTTATCTTCTTGCTCTACATTGAGATCAAGTATTTGAACATAGGTTCTCCAATATCCAAAACATGCTCTAGACAATTTATCCTAACCAGGCAGCTCAGACTCTCCAGTTTTTGTACGACTGTTCACTGGGCAATATACTGCCTCTATAGGAGAGGAGGTAGGGTACCTAGCTAAGAAATGGAAGATTTTGTTTGGGTTACAAAGAACCCACATGTTCAAGATACTACAGTCAAAACAAGTGTCAAAGCATATTGAGGTCGGAGTAAAATGCTCTTACACCAACTTTGAGGTTTTCTCAGGGAGGAGAAGGAAAGTAGATGAGTCTAATGGCTATTTCAGTTATCGCTTAACCTTTTTCCATTGTTTACATTTCAAGGACAGCATAATTGTGAACAGAAAAAAAATCAAACCAAAAAGTAGCCCGCTAACTGGAGACCACTATAACCAGCTTTCAGGAGCACTTTCCTTTGTTTCCAAGTCAGAGGAGGATCTGGATTATGAAGCAGGCATGAGAGTCAGTACCTAAACAAAATGTTGAAACAGGCAAGTAGGAGAATCTCTGGTAACAGGCTGCCATCCCTACACCTTCTCTCTATTGATTCACAGACCATCTTAAAAAAAAAGTTTGAAAATAAGCTGATGGACTATCAGACAAATGTACATGTCTTTTGGAGCTGTCACCTCACCTGAGGAGGTGTCAGGCCTCATTCCCTGTGGTCTGTGTCTCTGGAGTGCAGAGATAAAGATTTCTTAGATGTCAAATAACCCCCGAAAACCATTTGGAATCAGGAGAGCTTTATGTGCTAAATACTCACACTTAGAAAAATTAACCATAGAATTACATGGAAGAACCCACAGAATAATGTATTTTCTTTAATGTTAGAATCTGGCAAGTAAATCTTTTGTGTCTTAAATTTGCAAGGATTAAGAATGTAGTCTGCAGAAACTCTTCCAGGCTGCTATATTACAAAATGTTTCACTTCACTAAATATGTGAATGAGGACTGCATATGCATAAAACAGGCCTAGAGGAGCTCAGAAATTTCCCTTCCATTTAATTTAGTTTGGATAAAGACAAATTAGGGGCTGATATATATGCATTTATATACACATATGGAAATATATATACATTTATATACACGTATATCTCTGAGTATGTGTTTGTTGCATGCTGTGTGAGTACCCAGTGTATATCCTTTCCTGATCAGAAAACCAAAAAGATTCCCGCTTCTGCTGCGTACACTCTTGGAAGCTCTTCTAGTCTCTTCTCTGAAGGATCTGCAAGTAAGCTCCCAAGAGACTGTGACAAGACATATTTTCTAATGGCACTTCATAAAAGATTTTTTTACATTGTAGACTGCTATATTAGAAAGCCTGGATGTCTCAAATTACAGGGAAAAACAGAGACATGGCAGTCATCAGATGATCAATAGATGACTTGCTATTTTCTTTATGAATGGGCTAGAGAGAAAATGGACAGTGTTTAGATGGATGTAGCAATTAGAATTTGCATTTCAGTCTATAAGTAAGCCACTTAGAAATTGACTTTAAGTGACAATTATTCTTTATTTTGTTATGAAAAAAAAACCTTAAAAGACATGATTTTTTCATTTAATAAATTGCTGTGCAACTAATCAAACTAGCCTTCCAACTCACAAACCAATAAAAGCAAAATACACTGGTAGAACTTTCTGCACAGCAGAAGTCTGACAATCCTGTTGCTCGTGCACACAAAAGTAAAGGGCTGTTGCGCTTAGTTATGGGAGGGAGCTTTCTGAAGGAAAGTAAGTGTGAGTAACGACATTTCTCCTTCCAGCTACCACATTTATGAGATTAGACAGTGAAAAGTATGTTTATGTGATTTTTCCTCCTCCTTCTCTCTCTGGAAGGTCTATACACATAAAATTGTTCACTTGCATTTTGGTTCAACAGTTTTCCTCAGGGAGTTTGAAATTTTCTTTGTTTTGCCCTTGGAGAATATTCATTGCTATTCTCTACAGACAATTCTTGATGCGCAGTTTTAAAATATTTTCAGATATTTAATACAGAGGAATGAGAATGACAAAGTTTATATTCCTAACTGTAAACCTGCTTTGTATCCTTGCTCTTTGCTCTCCCTAACTAAATTAATTTGCTCAATGCTTAGATTCCAAATATTTTCTGGGTATTCTGGGTTTATTTTGGATACAGTGAATACTTACTATGAGTCTTCATGCTCCAGCAATATAAAGACTTAATATTCCTTCTTTTTTTTCCTGAGAATCTTTATAACTGTATTGGTTTTGGCAGCAAAAATGATAGCAGAGCATGTATTGTCAGGAAAGTCCTTCTGAAACAAAGCTATTGCTGGAACAGTAACCAAAGGCTATATTACTACTGGTATGAGGGAGAAAAATAACCTGTTAGGTCATTCTCTTAGATAATTACTCCTTATTTGCAAGGATTCACATACTCAAATCCTTGAACATGGAGCTGAAATGTATGAGCTGAATGGGAAGAAATGACTAATATTACAAACACTGCATATGATAATAGAAGCAAATCCTAGTGTTAGGAGTGTGGCCAAACCTATTTCTCCACGAATTAGGTGTTCTGTGTAAAAGTGAGCTGTGCAGCCTGTCATAACAAGGTCCAGCTCCCTGACACCTTAAAAACTGTAATTTGGGTACCATCTTGCATGACTCTTCTCCACTCATCCGCTTCAGGCAGCGAATATCTTAATCATTAGATGTGACTGTGGAGTAGAGCTGTGCAGGTGATACTCCATTAGCTGACAGTCATGTGCCATTCAGCTCCGTGCCATCTGTCTCATTGATCCTGTTTAACAGCCATTCTCCACTGATCCACCCAGGCTCTAAAGGCTAAGTTTTTCTATGATCAGCGGAACCTCATCCATGTAATTCTTACAGAAAATGTTCATACCTTCTGACCTTCAGCATGAAGAATCCAAGGCAAAGCCATGGGCAGCTCCTTGCTCTTTCAGAAGGATCTGCTGGCCCAGACACAGAGCTCCATGTTCTCCCTTTGTCAGACTCAATACCATTCTAATATCACAACCTGCTATGTAAAAAACCAGGATGACCATGCTCATCTTTCCTTATTCTCTGAGTACCTTACATCCTTCAGGGCAGACAAATTCCAAGTGAAGGAACACACAACTCACACAACATTAATAAACAGCATTAAAGTTCATGCAAGGAATGCCTCTATGGTAAGAACATGAGGTTCCAAAAAATGAGGTTGCTGAATTCAGATTTTTTTCATTCTTGCCAGAAGGTTTCCTTTCCCTGCCCATTGCTTATTTTTCCTCGTCTTTTAAAACACTTTTGTAGTGAGTAATTCATCTGAATACTTCTGGAAGGTAAACACAAATGGGTCATTTGACACGAGCTGAATTTTTAGGAGAGGGAGTACTTTTAAAAATTCCTCAAGTTGTTTAGCAAGTTGCAGTGAATGGATATTTTGAAATACAATGTTTGTGTCGATATACCAAGTGTAGAATGACAGTTCTGACCACTAAAATCATGCAGCAGGTTCTGGAAACCGTTTTGGCAGAGATCTGCCACTCACATGCTGTAAAGCAGGCAGGAGGCTGATTTAGTTGGGCACCTGAGGATGCTCTACAAGAAAAGGGAAGCCCATGGGGATGGCATAGCTGCAATCACTGTTCTGAATGTAGCGTTCAGAGTATGTTCAAGGAAAAGATAAAATGCTTGGGTTGCTCAGCCAGTCCCTGTTGCCATGACAACTCTGGAAAGCAGTAATTTAGATCAGCCTTAAGGCTACTCTATCAGCTCTAGCAGAGGAAGGGACGTAAGACCACTTACAGCTGCTGGAGAAACCAGTGCTAAAGATATGATGTCTGTATGTATGCAAAAGTAAAGCCTGAATCTATAAGAAGGGAGAGGGCTCAGGTTATTTCTTTGAACCAGACCTGTAGTGGCACACTATGTCTGCACTCTGTCCACTGTCTGCCTTTTCCTCCTCCCTGGCCTTGTCAGATGCTGCTCTGCACCATGCCAACCCTCTTCATAAATGGTGGCAGCAGCAACAGCAGGCTGCTGGGTTGGACTGTACCTCCTCGCCGTGTCACACCCTTGTCCTCTTCTATGAGGCACTCTTCAGGCCGCTCTCTTGCCCCAGCTTCGCTGTCTATAGCAACTCTTAGGGACTGCTCCAGGCTTTGGAGGAGATGGGTCACAGACTGTTACAAGTTTGTAGAATTCACCGTTTCCTTTTTTGTTGCTGCTCAAGTAATCGCCTTTTGATGTGGAACAGCTTGTGCTGCAGAACCAAGATGTTTCTGTGTCATTCACCTCTGCCCCCATGTCATTTGTGTTTCCTAGCCTCTTCATACTTAGTGTGAAATCGGCAGCAAGGTATAGTTGGTTCCCATTCAGTGAACTGAGCTGCTTTCGCTCCAGTTACAGTAGGAATTACAGACAATGATCACTCATAATCTTAACATGTTCTTTTCCATGACATAAAATATGCAAGAAATAAGACTTTGTCTGTTTCATAGGTCAGATTTAATGCATTCACAAATGCACCTTTAATACCTCAATGAGGAGAACACGATTGACAAGGCTGGGTAAACAAGAAGCATATCCAGAGTGTTAATACAGGCCATTCTTTTCTTTTCTTTTAGCAAGAAAAGGCTTTGGAGAGCTGAATGCACAACATTTTCTCGTTATGCCTAGCATGCTGTTGCTTTGCTTTTTCACAATGGCAAGGTAACCTGCTGACACAGCTTGCCAAACTCCTGCCTCCCTCAGCAGATATATAAGCCAGGCTGATGCAAATGGACTATTGAATTGCATTCGCTTGGCAGTCCTCCCACACACAAGATGAAGAGCAGCAACTTTGATCTGCAGGACCTCTTCTCATTTACTTCTTTTGTAGTGCAATATCTTTTGTTTGAGAAACATATAGCCTGAACTGAGAATTTAAGCTCTGTCCAATGGTCCTGTAGTGAAAAACCTCTTGCCACTGTTAGAGATAACATTCCTCTAGCAAAACAAGATACAGAAACACATTCCTGAATTCAGTGGGTCTGCCTAAATATTTAACAAAATCAGATGACCAGGTATTTTCTAGTGTATGGCTAAAACATGCAGAGCAAAATTTTGCTTTGGAAGAAACCAAAGGATGTTCTCAAAATGTACATATTGACATTGAGTATTAATTTGAATATATTCAAGTGGCCAATATAAATATTCACCAAAGGGTTGACTTTGGGTAGGATCCTTTGACGTACTTTAGGGTTATTTTCCTTTTGTATTTATTGTTTAGGTCTGTTAAGACTAATCAAAGTAGAGAGAAATGCCTACAATTTAATTTTTAAAGGGATTTCAACTTTTAATTTTAGTAATTTTGAACTTTTTTCTATTAAAATAATCCAACTCCTAGTTAAACATTGCATTCAAATTTTATTGCCTCTTTCCAGTATTAGTGGCAAGAAAGAAGATATGTAAAATCAAAAACCTTTTGGCCATCACTTCTTGCTTGGGAAGTGGAGTAGGGAAAGCTGCATTTCTAGAAGAATGTGGTTATTTTTGATGGGAACAGACTGCATGTGAGTTGTTTTCTTTTATTCATCATATAGATTGTTTAATCCTCCTTCTCATGTGAAGCTAGAAAATTGGTGTAATGTATTCCTGCATAATGTAATATGGAAGATAAGTTTTGCATCCTTGTGGCACCCACTTCATGTCCAAACCATTCCCAGCAACAGTAGTACCTGAGATCAGCTTGGGACCTGCAGTGACTACAGGAGCATAGGCACACAGGGACCTTTCAAGAAATCTAAAGTACAGACCTAGCTATGAGGTTCAGACACTTTCAGTGAGCTCTGTAATGTAGTTTTGGAGTATTTTTAGACTATGTTTACTGTATTTAATTCCCCCATCCCCCTTACCATCCAATAGGTGCTGCTCCTCACAAGGATAATTGCTTCTCCTAGGTTGTACTGATCAGTTCTTCTGCCTGCAGTGCTACAATTAGAGTAACATCATCCCAGTCCTGACTCTAAATGCAGCTTTACTAGAGACCATAATCTTAATATTTTCCTTACCAGTTTCAAAAGGGAGGCAAGAAAGTGTCTGTACCAAACAGCCAAGAGCTTTAGCTGTGTTATCTTTTCATGTCTTTCTGCGGACTGTCAATAAATATTGCAGAGGGATTTGTTCTTACCCCAAACGTTCCCATTTCTCTTAGAAGCATAAATACTAGTAAGCACTAGCCAACTTTCCTAGGGAACGGTTATCTTTCTGCCTTCCCTGTCCCAGTCTCCCTTCCTCTCCTCTCTGTCCACTTTAATCAGACAATCTAGCCACTGAAGCTCAGGACAACACCTGGGATCCCAGCCTCACACGGGCACCACATCTACAGTTTGATTTTTAATGAGTGAGGGAGAGAAGGACTCCCGTCCCTCCCCTTCTTTGATGCTAATTTTGGTTGGTGTACTTGTCTTCACTAATTCATCTCAGTTACCTTTTTTTCCCTCAGACCCTGTTGGGGCCATACATTTTTAGGCTTTTGATTGTCAATTCAATTCTCACAGTTAGGCACAACTCAATTAGGATCCCACCTCCAGTACTTCAGCTGACTGGCATGTGTCATCCCCTGACTCACCATCACAGACAGCCGGTCTTTTCTTCTGAACCAACAGACTACTATTTTTGCCAACACTCAGAAGCATCAAATGTCAAATAAGTAGCATTGCACCTAGTAGCTGCTGGTCATGTGCTGAGATATCAGGGCAACAGAAACTTTAAAATACCTACCACAATGCTCAGAGACATTGTTAAATCTTCACTGCATTCCTTTTGAGACTTTTTTTTTACATTGGTTGTGTGTAGAACCAGTAGCCTATAGTTCTTTTAAATTGAAAAATCTAAGAATTGCTGTAGCTGCTGTTCCTGACCTGACCAAGCTATCTACCACGAGCTGCTCAAAGTAAACATTACTTTGCCTAGTATGGACTTAAAGTGCCAGTATCTTACTTGGCAGGATTTGGCCAGGCTGATTTTCCTGTAAGGGCATGTTAAAAAATTTCATGTAGTAATAATTAAATTAAGTGCTGACTTTAGAACATGAAGAATTTGAGCTGCTGCAGAGGATTTGGAATAACAGGATTTCCAAACCTGGTCCCTTGACTATGCTATTGCTGCACAATTATGTTTGCAGATCTCTGAAGCTTCTTCTCTCCCAGGCTGTCAGGCTGAAGGAGCAGAGGGCAGAGAGGGGGTGGCAGGTCAGATGTCTGGGTAAGGCTGTATCTCTACCTTCCAGCAAGGTTCCAATGACAACACGGCCCCAGTGGATGGACTCCTTCCCCTCCTGAGTATGAGGATTAGCTAACTGTCAGGCTGACCAGCTGTTTCCAACACACTTGGTCACCAAGCAGGCAGGGGTCACACTGCAGCACTGCAAGGGAGCGTGGCACAGGAGCTGCTGGTGCAAGTCTCCCTCAGTGATTCCACAGACCTGGATTCTGCCGCTGCCCTTTTGCAGCTGCAAGTGGACGCACTGCTTGCTAATTTATTTATACCAGCTTGTTTGCTAAGAGGATTTGACTGGACCATTAGTGTCAACTATGTTAGAATACAAGAGCTGTGGAAGAGTTTTGCTGGCAGATTTGGGACACACGAGAGAGCTCTTTGAGGCGAAGAAACTAGAGATGTTTCAGGTATCTCAATTATGTTCTTACAGTAACTATAAACATGAGTTCTATGTAGCAAAATAAACAAATATTTAAGTTTGAGAACTGATTATAAAGTTACCACTATTAGTAGATAAGCAAGATATATTTCAATTTTGCATTCTGCCTTAAAAGACTATATTTATTGTTCTGTTCTTCCTTTTTAAAGAAGCCATTTCAGGCTTCCCCCCCCCCCTCTTTCTGTAGAGTCAGTATTAGAATCAAGAGGCCTCTAGAGTGATGCTACAATATAGCATCTTTCCTTTCCCTCCAGATACTGAAAATTTAGGCTGGCAAGTTTTTCATGAGGAAAGTAATTATTTTGGGTTACTGGCATCTCAGCACTTGTCCATATGTTTGCTGTTTTGTTTTATTCTATTTAACGAAGTCATGATTAGTAAAAAGCCTTGTTTGAACAATTTTGCACACTAAAGTGGATAATTTCATCATTAGACAGGAAAGGCTTGGCGGAGATTTTTTTTCTCTATTATGTGTAAGGAATTAGTTACATTCATGAGATTGTGATAAATATATATCCTGTGTTCTTTCAGACATGATAGCAATGAACATTTTTATGGCCTAAACATACGTTTCCAGAAGGGCAGCACATGCATAATTTGCCTGAAATGCCTGTGTCTGAAGAATTAGTACCCAATATGTTAACTATGAGTAGAAGAATATGAATGGAGTAATTAAGTTGCATTTGGTTGTACAAACAAAATCAGAAGGAACTTAAAACCTGCTTGTTAAATCAGGGTGGCTTGTGTTAGTAAAAACTTGGTATGGCAAATGGAATGTACTTTGACGATCTAAACATATTAGACACCAAACTAATGGCTACTGGTCACCAGCAGCAAAGGCTTCAACCATGGAAACTTGTAACTTGCTTTAGGATTCACATATGTGAAGCAAGGTCTGTTACCAATTGCAGAGAGCAGGTTACGCTTCTACGAAGAGGTAAAATTAGTCACATTCATAAATAAATTTTTGATTGTGAAAGATGTGTAGCCATAGCAACAAAAATTTTCAATTTTTCTAATGCCTAGAGAATAAGATCCTGTGCACCTGCCTTGGAGGGTAAAGGCTTGGCACCAGTTCAAAAGTAATGCAATACCTGAGAGCTTCTCAAAACTAAAGTCTAGATTTTAGACAGATGCTATTGAGCTTTTAATGCTCAAAATACTGTAAGTCAGTGTAAAATTTGACACACAATTTACTTAAACCCTGACCCACATAAATCACATTTAGGAATAACTCTTTTGCCATTCAGATCTTTGCATCTTTTCAACACAAATAGAGGGGCAGTGTACAAGGACAATGACACTGATTCTACATAAGGCACAGAGCAGTCATAAAATATCTGTACTTTCTTTCAAAGACAGATAAATTCTGGGTTTGAACAGCCTGACTAGATCTGAACAACTTTTTATTTTATTACTAGCCCTATAAGACAGATGGGTACAAATCTTTTCTTTCTGTAAAAACAACCAAACACCTGAGTATTGGGAGGAATTAAATTTCCATGTATAACTCTATGTTCTCATTCAAAGTATCTAAGATCTTGGAAATTCTGGCTATTTCTTCCTCTAAAGAAGACACTGTCCTCTGCTGTAAAAACTTTGTTTGTCTCTTATTTACTGGCTTCCCTGTATGTTTCTTCTCATTCCAAAATACTGTTGTTTATCAGGGTTTTTTTTCTTCTCATTGCTGGCCATACCTTGTGGCAAATCAAAGCTGCTCACCTATTAGTATTATGAGAGTGCTTCCTTCTTCAGTTCAGAACTGTTGCTTGTCTCAGTGTCCTGAATCAGGTTGTGGGAAATTAAGGGGGTCATTAGTAGAGTACAGAAGCTACAAACTATAAACTGTCCTTAAGGACCCTGTTTTTAGGACTCCAGTAAGTCCACAGCAGTGCAACCAGTTTGCTAACATTGAACACAGCTGATTCTCAAACTTTTGATGACTTCCAGCTTTTTTACTGCAACAAGCTCCTTGGATCGTTCTATAGTCCTGCCTTTCTTACAGCTCTTACAGTTTTTTCCTTTCCTATGAATCTGATCCCTGCTCTCCCATCTCTGTTTTTCACTTTCCACTCTCTCTGTTGCATGAAACAGTTGGGCAAGCAATTTCCCCTTCCTTGAGATGTCTCCTTTTAAAAGCTCCTTCACTTGATAGGCATCTCAGTGTTTATTTCTATGAAGAATGCATTCCCCGAGTGACTGAATTCTTCTGCCTAAATGAGGTTGGAAAAAAGGTCAGGATCAAACTGCCTGAAAAGAGAAGTACGCAAAGGATGTGCATAAAGACAAGATAAAGAACAACATACCAACATGCACATCTTGCTCAGTGAAAGTTGATATTGTGCTAGGGAACTGAACTAAAATTATATTATTGATGCTGGTCCTACATCTTCTGATCATTGTTAATAAATCAGTCACCCCAATAATGATTTATGAGTAGATAATGTGCTCTCCATCTTTCAGAAGTATAAGATAAGTTAATGCTACAATAGAAGAAGTCTTTAAAATGGTTTGCCATTTGTCAGAGGGTCTTTGAAGTCCCTAGTTGAAGAGTATGGCATTCCTTTTATGTAGAAAGTTTGAATATGAAATCAGATGGAAAAATATGGGACTACTTAACACCTCTAGTTTTTCTGGGGCAAACCCCTCCCCCCAAAACTGCTTTTGAACATGACGTGTTAATACTAACTATGCTGAAAATAAGATAATAAAATTTAGAGGTGAACTTAATGTCTAAGCTTAGCAGAAAGCCAATTTAAATGGATAAAATCTTCTACTTCCTCAAGCTGTCTTAGTCTGTATGTTTCATCACTGTCCTTCAGTCAGCTTCATCACTGATCATGCATTGTACTTCATGTGAGTGAATTACTGAACAGAGACAGACTTCAGCATAATCAAAATTTACACAAGGCTTTTCTCCAGCTGTTCTCCAGCACATTTCGCATACTGATTGGGGCACGCAGCTCTAGAATACACAGACACTGACCAAAGTTTTATTTTAACACTGTGCATATATTCTGTCTGAAATATCTTTATTGAATTTATCAGGATGTTAGGACTGCAAATCAAACCAAAATGGTAAGAAGAGAGAGATATAGAAAGAGGAAAAAAAATTACAAAGTGCTTCTGACAAAACATTAGTTTGTTTTTCCAAGACTGAAAAACCTTTTTTTTTTCCTAGGTGAGGCCTCTAAGATTCTGAAATCACTGAGCTTTCCATCACCACTGGAAGAACTGTTCTAACAGACCAACTCTACCCTGCTACAAGAGATTTAAATGGGACGTGAAAGACTTTCTTCAAACTTCCATTACTTACTTGAGGATTTGATACTTCATTAACTAAAGCCTTTATAGCCCACTGTATAAGGAATTTTTGATGTGGTAGATAGAAATTAAAATACTAAGTTTTAGGAAAACTTCATGAAACCTGATCCTCACTGTGGAAATTCATGTTGTAGAGCCACAAGTATAAATTCTTAAAAAAAGGTATTGGATTTATCTTCCCTTCATTTTTACACTGATGCTATTAAGTACAGAGGCCTCTGGCTAGATCTTTGTTTGCATAACAGGTTATTTCTTGGGTGCTGTTCCCCATCATGCCATCAGAGGGGAATTCCATGATCTAGTCTTCACTTGTATGACAGCCAGCTCAGGATTACATGAAACTGAGAAGGCAAGACCAGTGACAATTACTGGTAACTTATCTAATTTCATGCAGTCTTTCTCTAATTATCCATTTTTTTTAAGTAAGGCTCAATGGCCCTTACAATTCCTTTTAAGCCATCTTTTTGCATACTTCTTTTCCATGGCTTTTCATAGCCCTTCCAATAACAACACTCCAAATCCCTCCCCACAAAACTGAAGGATCTAGTTTCTAGTTCAGATTATGTCTTGCATTCTCTGGTAGTCCTTAAAAAATAAGCACGTAAAATTGCTGATTTGCTGTTCTTTGTGTGTTTGTGTTCTTGGCCATTATTTGGATCCTTATTACTGTGTTTGTAATGTTGGCAAGAAGATGACAGAGTCAGGTCTCTGTTGCTTGCATTTCTCTGTGACAGCAAAAGAATATGAACAAAGTCCTATCTTAGTAAGAAGTAAGAGTATAGTAAGAGTATAGTAAGAACAAAGAACAGGAAACTGTATCTTCCTATGTTCAGGAATCAAAATCTAGCAGACAGTTTATGACCCAGACAGCTCTGTCTCTGCTTCCTCTAAGATCTATGCTATCTGGTGTCTCTCTGGTTTTCTCTGAGCTTTCTGAAAGTCACTCATCTAGTTTCATCAGCTGTAGTCACAGCCCTTCAGTCTGTAACTTCTCCTTAAGTTTGTTCTTGTTCAGATATTTCCAAGCAGCACAACAGATATTAAATACAGTGTCTTCCAGATTTCCAGTTATTTAACTTCCCGGGAAGGCATTGATGAATTCTTTCATCAGATCTAGATGGAAGATGGCTAGAAGCTTGTCTGTTTTAACAAGGTCTGTGTTTCTTACAGATCAAAAGCATCTTTACTGGCACAAATGCTTCCAGCATGATTGCATATTTTCCCAATTAATATTGTTATATAAATCTCTCCAAAATTCCTAGGAGTGGAAGGTTTAGGAATTGCTGGGTTATTTTTGAAGATTATTTATAAAAGACTGCTATCCACATTCTGTGAGACAAGCCACACAAATGGGACATTCTGAAAAGTAAAAAATAGAAAATGTATCCTCACTTCTTGGCAGTATGCTAACTTTTGTTTGGCAAAAGATTTTTTTCTGCTCTTTAGTCAAAGAAAATAATGTGAAAAGTTCTTTATATTGTTAAAAAATCTTGAATGTGACTTTAATATATAACAAGGGTGTGAAATTAAACAAGAAATTAATGAACATGGATAAATTCAACTCCTTCATTTAGGCAATTTCACTGAAAGAAGAAGATATTGTTAGATTTCTCTGCATAGATTTCCCTCAAATAGCAGCACATGAGCCTTCATAATCACCAACAAATTTATATTCATATATTTTACAGTTTTGTGGGTTGATTGGTCAATAGTGGATTTATGCACAATAAAATATGTATGAAAGGATTATGAGCTACAGAAGGACTGGAGTTTTGGGTTAAGGAAAAAGACAAAGATAAAATGTCCTGGAACACTTACTAAGTAAAGAACTGGATAGATGGTAGGAGAAGGTTGCAGCAATTCTGGCCCATCTAACCAGTGGCATGTCCTGGTCCTTGCTAAATCCACTAGACATTCTAAGAAGTCACATCTTTCCTCCAGTGGAGGGGTGGGAGGAAGATGCCTGCTGCCATGCCAAAGGGAAAATAACAGGCTTATAATGACATTGATGGTCTCTCCTGCATCTACAGCTCCATTTTGGATGTGGGAAGATGGCCTGATAGGTCTTTCTTATGCTGTACTTTCAATTTGGGTTGATTTAATCCAACCTTGATTTTTGATCTAAATCAACCATGTGAAATAGGTTCCTTTGTATGGTCAGGAAAAGGATCGCTGTAGTGTCCCTCTGTACAGTGGAATAATGGGCTGTATGGGGGACCCATCCTCAAAAGAATTAGCTGACTAATAAATTAGTGAAGCTAGCATTATAGTACTGCTTTATAGAGCACTTAGTGCGTGTTGATTCTCAGCTGAGGCTTGCTGCAGGCTTAAGTATCGCTTAAGCATATTTTTAGAAGAATAAAGGCTGAGTGAATGGCATCGTGATTTATGTCCTAGGTGTAAAATAGCTACCCTGATGCATTGTATTACAGGCCTGCAGCACTATTACAGAGAACTTTTAGGCTCTCTGCCAGATTCATTCAAGTACATTATCTAAGTGGTCCTGCATTTCGAGGTGAAACTCAAAATGCTGTTTCTGTCTGTATATTCACCCTGTATTTCAATGTTTTCTCCAATAATATTTTGCTATACTTATTCTTCTCTCCTTCATCACAAATCTTATGACTTAACATGTAAAAACCAGCCATCGAATTAGACTTTTTTACAACAAAAGCATTCAGAACTCCTCATTAAACTAATGCCAGCAAGCATTTTATGTGTTGAAAAATTAAGAAAAATAATATTGCCCTTTACCTTTAATACATTTAGCTCATACCAGAGGATGATGACTGCATCTTGGATTCAGCTGGATTTCATGACATTACTTTTTAAATGCATGAAATTTTCCAAGAGTTTTCACAGTTGGCCCAAGACTGCACCCCTTAAAACTAGCTGAAATTTTGGCAGTGACCCAAAAAAAGGTAATTTGGAGACCCCAACTTTGAGACTAGCCAAAAGGCTTAGATATAACTTTTTAATTCTATACAAGCAGTACAAAATTCATATTTTCTTCATTTTTAAAATATTCATTTATATATTACTTGTCAAAATATCAGACCAAAATCTTTTATTTCTGGTCACAGATATTTCCCATTAAAATAAATTATAAGCTGCTCTCTCAGTGTGAAACAGTATTGCTTTGGTTGCCTAGTAACAAAAAAAAGAAAAATGTTGAAAAGCAGGGCTTTGGAGCTGGTAAAACGAACAACAATATTTACCTCGGTAGAGTAAGAGAATTCTTGCTGTCTTGGTGACGAGTGCAAGTTTATCACACTAGCATATTTACAACGTTTACTGTTTAAAATGCTGGCTAAATCTGTATGAAAATCTTAATTTGTCTATGTCCACTCATATCGTAAGAGCAGAAAGATGCAATGAGTAGTCTTTTCTGTTGCAGTGTCCCATTAAATTTTCTTTACAACACTGTGAATATTCCAAAGGCAGTTCACTTCTGTTTAATTAAAGAGCGTTGCTTGTGAAAGTTGACTGCTATATCTATCGTTCCTTTGCGGTCTGTGACATTCTTACATTTTTATCATAGCGGTTATAGAATTTTTCTTAGGAACAGCATTTTTAGTTAGTGTCATGCAGTACACTAACTCATTGCAAAAATATGCAATACATTTTTCATCAGATTGTCACAGAATTTCAGTAATTCAAAGTAATTCACAAAAATAGCAGTTCACTTTAGGACTTATTCATAAACATTCATAAGCATTCATAAATTTGTTTGCATAATGAACATTGCTAGACTTATTATTGATATTTTATATAATCATTGTAAAGATAAAATCTTTGCTGTTTGCCTGGCCACAAACTGCATATTTTCAGCACCCACATACATTCACTAAAACTGACAGCTTCTCTCTGAAAATCACGTCTGATGATTGTCAGCAGTGCAAACAGTAAAATAATACAAGAGCAATCACACAACACCTTTACCCCTATTTGGGTGGGGACAAGGTCTGCCCTGGTATCCCAGACCCAATCCTATACATAGATGGATGTGGACAAGCCCCTCAGATTAATAAGATGCCATTTTGCAACAAACAGATGTGATCACAGATTCAGAAGAGAAGGTGTAATATTGTGAACCAAATTGATTTTTAGGGTTAGCAATGGGACAATTTGTTCAAACTGAATTTGAAAATACACTGCAAGGTATATGGTCAACGACTGCAGAAAATAACTGATTTCAGATTCTCTAATTTTAGGGGGAAAGGGTGAATGTTGGTAAGAACAGCCAAAGAAATTAACATCCTCTTTCATATGAAGGAACATATTTTGTTTTGCAAAGATAACAAGAGTGGCACTTAAGAGAAGTTATGATGATGATAATTTTTGAAGGACATGTTCAATTAATAACCTTTAGGTAGGTAGGGGAGGGAGAAGGAGGAACAGGAATGCATGAAGGTAAAAGTCATACATGCATATGTGTGTTTGTGTTCTTAGCGTATGGTAAAGAAAGGACAGTGAGAAGGAGGCACAAGTGACACAGGGAATGCAGAAAGGATGTGACTGGGACAGAAGAATAAAACAAAGAGAAAAAATTCCCTCTCTGTCTTATTACCATTTAACTCTGAGCAACTAGAAAAGAATGACATTTCCTCAGAGCATAACAAATATAGTCCACTGAAAAAGAGAAATATTCTTTACAGGTTTTTTTTACTATTATTATTTTAGAGCCAAATGTTCTTCTGTGTGTTCTCTGATGAATCAGACATACAGTACTTCTAAAAGTGCTTCACATTGGCAGGGGGTCCTGATGAAGGACAGTGATATTCTAGAGCATTCTCAGTGAATAAGAGCCTACAAAAGTGTTACAGTTACAGCGAGGAAGACTTTTCTTTTAACAAAATAGATTTTCCTGGGAAAATGGTGGTTTGTCAGAATCTGAAGCTTGGGATTTTTTCAGGAAAATGCCAGGTTTTGCGAAAACTTAGCTGAGAGAGGTTTCTCAGATCAAGATCTGTGCTAAGGTCACTTATACGATCTGGGAGAGAGCTGGTAGTGTCATTCCCACTGCACCCTGTGCAGTCTCGGGACCTGGGGTGCAGGCTGTGGCTGTACACAGTGGTGTGGGGATGCTGACAGCTTTAGGGTGTTCCACTTGTCGTCGTGCTGGTGACATCACTTCCAGCTCCTTTTATTGTCATGATACCACTGTTTGAACAACATGACCTGGGTTTAGATTTAAAACATCTACATTTTTGGGCATGTTCTTCTTCAGGTGCAGGAATCCTGGGCTCACCCACAGCTATGCAGGCAGAGCTGCAAAGATGGTGCTTTGTGAGGTGGCCTTGGAAACGGACAGATGCCCACCATCAAGCCAATACTGCTGCTGAACTTTTTGCATCAGAAAAGCACAATCTGAATGCAAGTATCTGTGTATATATTATCTCATATATATACACATGCTTTTTAATATATATATTTATATATGTATTTATATGCAAAACAAATTATATGGGTTGGTATTAAATTGTAATATATAACTAATATGACAGATGACTTGAAATCTCCACATCAACAGTATAATGGGCAATAAAACTTTTATGTCAAATTGACAAGGTTAGAAATTGGTTTTGTTTGATTATTTGTTTGTGATATTTGCCCTGCTAGTAGAACAGCTGCGCAGGGAATAAACACACATGACATTTCAGGCCAATTTTTGTGTGTGCTGAGTTTCAATACTTTGTGCTACTGTATGCTCAATACAAAGCAATAAGAAAGACACTGGAAAGAGGCCTAAGACATTCTTTTTGACAGATTGTTTTTCCCTGTTTACTTGTTGATTTAGTTAGCAATCTTGGCTAGATTTGCAAGGCATAATGTGAGCCTGTTTCCCTGGAAGATACACAAATCAAGGGTCCCAGAGTGGCCAGATATTCTGTGTTTGTTTTAAATAGTCCATTACAGAGACATTAACATCTAAAATCCAAACAAAATGGGTAAAAACCACTTATAATTATATTGTCTTTCAGGATGGCAATCTGACTGAACTCTAGGTTTCTACAGTGCCATTCTCTTCTGCCCTTGTAGTCAATGGAAAGACAGGCTTGATTCACATGATTAAATGTGATTTATATGATTAAACTGGTATCAGGTTGAGTGGTGAATATCACACCATAAAAAAGGCTATTTCTCTGTGGATAGTTTAGCTACACTAGAAGGGATCCTCTCTCCCTTTCAATTTATTTCTGCATAAGAATTAGCCTTTCCAATTTTTTGTTCTCAATAGGACACTGATGATCACAGAATCACAGAATCACAGAATCTTTTGGTTGGAAAAGACCTTTAAGATCATCAAGTCCAACCATACCTGTCCACTACTAAACCATGTCCCTAAGTACCTCGTCTACCCCAGTTTAGGAAATTCACCTTCCTGGAAACGCCTTGGCTATAAATACAGCCCTAAGANGGACATGCTCCAGCAACTCAATATCCTTCTTGTACTGAGGGGCCCAAAACTGAACACAGTACTCAAGGTGCGGCCTCACCAGTACGATGATGTGTCAGTAGTAATTTGTGCCCTTGCATATTTCCAAGATTTTTTCAAGATTTGGGGGTTTGCTAAAATATGTCAAATTCATGGTCGTGCTGTTATGGAATCATTGTGTGAAGCTGCAAGTGAGGTTCCACCACCAAACAGCTGTGAAGAAGGGACAAACACATTGTCGGTCATGCAAGAGAGTTAAAAACACCATGGGAGAAGAAACTTTTGGTTTTTTTCACATTGTACAGATTATTAATAAGGATTGTGTGGTACATTGGTTAACAGTATTTCATCTCCATATAGAGGTACTGATTAGCCTAAGAACATACTCTTGAGTGTATAATTGATTTTACATGGAACTAACAGTGGCTAAATAAAGAGTAATGAATAAGTCAATAAAAAAGTGAAAGGGGGAAAAATAAAGGTAATTCCCACTAAAAGCAAAAAAAGCATTAAAAGGAAAAGACTTTCTGATATGCTTTTAACTTCTTTTACCTATATTTAAACTAACGTGCAGATATGGTCTGTCACATTCCTTGCATTCCCCATCTTTGAAGTGTGCAAGTTGAGGCACCTGACAAGTGATGCCCTCCTGGTTCTCTGACGGGGTGAGGATCAGAAAAGAACAGTGTGCACTTGTCTCTTCTTTCCACATGAGGTCCAAACATGGTTTAGTGGTGGACTTGGCAGCGTTAGGTTTACGGCTGGACTCAACCTCTTAAAGGTCTACATATCATCTGATATTTTATGCTAGTTTGTTTACCTTCCTTAGAAAGGCAAGAAAAAGGTAGGGTTTTTTATCCTATATAGTTACAGCAAGATTTTTAAAGTATTGGCAGTCTCCTTTCTCTTGGACATGCAGGTGGAAAAATAAGTCCTCTAATAGGTGGGGTTTTGCTTTTATCCTTGTCTTCCACTATAATAGACCCCTATAACAAAAAGCTATGTAGGTTAGAAATAATTTAGAGTAATTCATTAGTTTTTACAGCAGGTAATATAAAAATGCTTATCCCACAACCTTTCCTGATTCCTGTGTAAGTAACAAAAGGACATGGATATTCTTCAAGAATTCTTAGCAGGTGGCCATCTGTGCACTGTTTCTTTAGATAATGTCTTAATTCCCAGCCTTGTAATCAAAGTTCTTTAAAAAAGTTGCTGACTAAGCAAAACCCCCACAATTGCACACAGACAGACAAGTGGTTGTTTTTCTTATTAGGGTATGGGACACATTTTTTTACTACATTTATTTATATGTGAATTTCAAAGATTAAAATAATCAAGAGAGCTATATTATCAATAAATGATGAATGAATGGTGGTAGGGTTCTATTGCTTATAATATTGATGACAAATACTGAGATAAGGTTTGTCCAATAGTCTAATAAAAATGTATATTTATTATAGTCACATCTGTAAAGTGCTTAGCATGCCACTGGTCCTTTATTGATACCCTATCAACAATTTATGAAAGTGTTATTAATTAAGACACTATTAGATCATGTGTGTACTGATTTTAAGAATACATAAATGCATAACTAGAGTCTTTCTTTTCAGGAAACTTTATTCTGCTGCTCATTTGAGCAGTAAGCCATTTAACTTCTCCTCTTCTAGTTTATCATCACAGTGAGAGACTAGTAGTCAGAAGGTAAATTACAAGAAAATTGCCAATGAACAAGAGTTAAACAGTAACAGCAATAAATCAAATTCAGATTTCTTTTTTCCTTCTTCATGCATTTATTCTTAAAACATAAACATTTGTGGTGTGCTTTGGGAAGCAATTGGCTTAACAGGAGATACTTGAATTACAGACAACACAAAATAGCTTTGTAAATACCTTTATTTAGAGCACAGTTAGCATAAATGCTTTCATACAGAAAGTCTGAATTATTCTCTGAAGGGAGGATACAGTTTCTTTCAGAAGAGAATTTAATAAATTGTGCTTTGTTGGCACTTGGCAATTGCCGAGGAAGGAAAGGCAGGCTAAGCAATGCTGTCATTTTAAGTGTTAGTCCTCCCAGTGTAATAAAAGCTTGCAGAGAAAAAAGGTCCATTGAAGGATGTCATGCCAAACTTGATAAGAAATCCTCTATGGCAGCAATTAATGCCTTGTGAGTTCAGGAGCAAAGGCATAATTTCACAAGGAATTTTCAAAAGTGAGGTCGTAAAAGTGTATTCCATAGAAATCTTGAATAACATATTGTAAGAGTCCAAGGAGTCCAAACAGTTCCCCAGAATGTACTTTTTAGTATGGTAATAACCTCTGCCCATGTCTTTCGCCTACTCATGTTAGTACCCCTTGAATGAGCACCTTGTTTTTGTTAATGCTTCATTCCACCTGGCCATCTGGGCTTTTTGTTTCCTTGAACACAGAAGTTCACTGTACTTGATGATAATCAATCATTATCACTAATGGTCTATTAAGGTGAATGACGGAAATAAATTTCTCACTGGATGTGAGTGGTCTGTTAGAAGCACATTGCAGGAGGCTGTACTGAATCCACTTGCATCCCCAAGTGAACTGTCATATTCAAAAAGATTGGAAACTGAATTTCTGGTTTGTCTTTATATGGAGACAAACATTTGTGGTAAACATTATTGGAAGACTACAGATAGGTTGTATTTGTGTTTCTACTCTATTTGATAAGGACAGGTTGGCCGGTGTAAAGACCATTTTAGGAAGCTGCTGCATCACACATGAATTATGTGAGATTTGTAGACAAAAGCAATAGTGTATGCTAAGAGCTGAGGCTTGATAGCTCTGGGGACTTCAGCTGCAGTCAGCACTGGTACAATGTAGAGGCAGGCATTCTCTGGACATTGCAGAAGAAGGGAGTACAGACTAACATGTTGCCGAATCAGTTTTGACAGAACTCCTTAAAAATGTGTATGTGCATATATTTTCCAAGTTGTACCAGATTTTTCCATTGATGCTGTGTTCAAGCAAAGATCTAATTGTCCTATGGGGAATGAAATAGGAGTGAAGTAGTGCACAGCTCTGATACAGTCCCCTCCAAAGGAGTGTAATTCTTGCATAGCAAACCCAGTCTTGCATGATCCCAAATGATCAGTTTCCACAGAAAGCCATCAATTGGACTGGGTTCTTTGGAAATATATACACCAGAAAACTTCTCTAGAAATTAGCAAGTGCCAATTAGTCTGAGGGTTTGGTGCATCTGGATATTTTTCAGTCTATTTTTCTTTTGCTTTCTTCCATGTTCAGTCTTTTATCGCTAGGAATCATCTTTCCTCTCCCTTCCCACCAGAAAAGAGGTTTTCTAGAAGTAAAAGATCATGGAACTTTCCTCTGCTCACATTTTAGGAGTTGACTCTTTCATTGAACTATCTCCCATTTTGCCCTGCAGCCTTGCTAATGGATCAGAGGGGAAGTGTTCTTTGTTGTTCTAAAGTACAAGAAAACATCCTTGGGTGACAAGATCTAGTGAGACGGAAATCTACCATAAAACAAACAAACAACACCCACACATGAACTATAGTCACAACCTTTACTTCTCCAAAGGTTGTTTCTGTAAGCTTTTGAAAGGAGAGAATACTCTTCTTCATTCTTTTTTGTCCTTGGCTTTTATTATGGATGATATGTTTGGGCTAAAATCTTTAGAACATAAAGGACGGTGCTGTCTAAGCCAGTAGTTTACCTGTGGCAGTGGCAAAATGTAATAGTGTTTAGGGAGATAACACAAACCTTGCTATTTTCTGTGATTCATTTCCATCATACTCCGCAATCAGGGGGGAAGGGTTAGCAATTAGGGATGACAATGGGCACAATCCTGCCTAATCTCATCGGTATTTGTTTAAAGACCTGTTGTGTATGAATTTCTTGAATCCCTTCTGAGGTAGCTGAAGGTATGTGCATCCTGTGGCAATAAACTGCAGGAGTTCACTAACCTCAGTGTAAAGTTTGTTTTAGAGGTCATCTACTAGCTTCAAAGAATGCATCATTGTTCCAATATTTCATTATTTGGTGAATAGAATTCTGCATTCATCTTATGGGCTGTCAGGGTGGAGCTGGGGCTCCAGGAGTGGCAGGTGATCCCCAGGGGGCCCATGGAGCAGGGTAGCTGGGGGACAGCTGGGGGCAATGCCAGCCTCCATCTCCAGGTGAGTCCGTGGTGAGGGGCTGATGGTCCCGGGGCACTAAGATGGGTCCTGGGCCATGGGTGGGGTGGGGGGAGACCCAGGGGAGGCTGGGCAGGGCCAGTATGGCCATTAGTGTCCTCAGGGCCCTGACACACATTGCCTTTGGGAAGCCTTATGTGCTTTACTTTTAAAAAAAAGCACTTAAGATTAACTTTTTTTAGGGTTTGTGAATCTTGTTGGGTTAATTAGGTAGATCTAATCTCTATTTTGATAGTGAATCAAGATCTCTGAACAATGCATTTGTTTCAAAGCCAAACTAATGACAAATTATGGGAAAATACTTTTTTTTAAATAATTTTTTGGCAGAATTTGTGGTGCAATACACAGAGTGCTTTGATATTTGCTGACATTTACTTATCCAACTCAGACTGGTTCCTTTGTACAACAGAATAGGCAGGTATCTGCAGTTTGTGTTGGTATGATAATAGTTCGGTATCTTCAAATGAGACGGTAAAATGAACAAACCTTCATATGGCTAGATATTTATTTCATTGCTCAAGACTGGCATTCCTGAAATAACCCCGTTAAAGATAATGAGAGAATTCTACACTTAAAGCAGAGAAACCTGGCCTTCTGCAGGTACATCTGAAGCTGAAGGAACAGAGGAGTAGTCAGCTGCATTGTGACAGCTAACTTTGTACTTCTGGCTGGTGTACTTTGTTAAGGTCATAATTCTCTAAACTCAGATGTAGCACATCCCAATTCTTAAGATACTAATCTGACAATCCTGTTTGAAACTCCTTGTACTGCTCTAGTTCAGCCAAAATTGAAATACCAATAGGATTAAAATGGGACATGGACTCTTAATGAATAAGTGTTTATTCATCAGGGACAGTTAAATCATGAAAAACTGGAAAAGACCCATAACAATTGCAAAACAGAATTTATTCAATTTTGTCACCTTTCCTGTTCCCTCATTTTGAGTAAGTCCATGGATATATCTATTTTATTTGCTGCACCTCTCACCTCTTTAAAACTTATATTATATAGATAGAAGAATTGATTATATGCAAAGATAATGTTATAAACTTTTTTTAAATTCTTCATTTGACAAATTGAAAAACAATAGCAATTTTTTGCCCACTGGCTTTTCTTAGCCATCCTTATATGCCTCAATTCATTCAATCTGCCTGCAGAAATCTTTTGTGGTTTTGCTCTTGTGTCCACTGTGTTCAGAGCGAGGAGGAAAGGTGCTGTTTAAGCAGTATTGATCATTTCCAATCATATTTCTGAAATCTTTAGTAGTGCTTGTTGCAGGGATGTTAGCAATATTCCAGTCGGCAATAAAAGAGGGAAAAGTATTGCAAGGAATGCTTTAGAGATTTACATATTTCAGCTTTTATATATAAAATATAAGTAATATGATGTCGAAGATAAATAGGAACCTATCCAGATATTAACCATATATATCTATCTATCTACCACAGTAAAGGTTATAAAACATAGTATCCTCCTGCAACACAAAAAGCAAATACCTGCTTATGTATGTGATGGTGATTGCACTGAAAGCATGACACCAAAGCCCTGATTGTCACTAGCGGTCCAAGACCATGTATAAGTGTTTTGTTTTCCTGTCTACCCCTCAGTTTTTGATGTTTAAAGCCATTTTTCCTTTTCTCATTAAATGGCAGACTGTTCGTCCTCAACACATCTTTTCAAATTACAGTATTGTTTCTGTTCAGTGACTGTATTGGCCATTTTTGCCAAATGCTTTGTCTTTTTTTTTAATATTTCTGTGTACTTGTGTCGTGGTTTAGCCCCACTCGGCAACTAAGCA